>JANEYF010000165.1:0-111079 GCA_029963845.1 Rhamnusium bicolor | reverse complement strand
ATTAGCGACGAGCAAGGAGAAAGATTTTATCAAGATATCAGGACAATGGAAATTTGTTATCAAGGACGACGGGATCCATCCATGATGGACGATTATTGTTGGATCTTAAAGCGAGACGATTTGACCTCCATAAAAGAAAAAATGAACTGAACATATGTTTTCCAAAAAATTATTCTCTATCTTTATAGATATATCTATGTAAGCCCTAATATGTCATATACATCATTGATATATAGCAATAAATAAATAGTAAAAATAAACAATAATGTTTTAGTATTGTAACAAGAAAACGTTAAGTGACGACTTTTTGCTTATCACATCTGTAATCAGGGAAGGCTTTATTCCAGTGGGGATATGTTATTCAGGTACATGTTACAAAACGCATCTATTTGTCTACCAGTGTTATTATTTATAGTGAAATTCTTGCATAAAGCGTGATAAAAGGTAAACGTGACCAAACCCATAAGGAAAGCATAAGATAACTAAACGAAACTTTAAGATTTTAATATTATAAAGCAATCAAAGATTAAATG
The DNA here is from genome assembly GCA_029963845.1 of Rhamnusium bicolor. Taxonomy (NCBI): domain Eukaryota; kingdom Metazoa; phylum Arthropoda; class Insecta; order Coleoptera; family Cerambycidae; genus Rhamnusium; species Rhamnusium bicolor. Next base: position 110,546 of record JANEYF010000165.1, on the reverse strand, counting down.
GTTAAACCAAACAGTAACATGAAAATCGTTAAAAAGTAAAAAGAAAGAAAAAACTAGTGTCAAGTAGTTAACAGAAATGAATTAAATCTAGATTAATCAAGCATAATTTAAACTGCGTAACAGAACTTGTTATTTTTACGTCGTTGTACATCTTAAACATTGGTGGATGATAGAGATAAGCTCAGCAGTTACTTTTGGTTAATCAGTATGCCAGTGACTATTAGGTCATCGGTGATTTCAACGTCAACTTAAGTCGATGCGACCAGAAACTTTCAGAAACGGTCGTCATCGAAGCAATTAATGCAGAATGTGAATTTTTGCTTTTAATCTTTTTTTGTTGGAACTACGTAACATAAAGTCAAATGCAAAATATATGAAGCAAAATTACTGATTTAATCTAAATAATAAATTAATAAAGAATATAAACTAAGAACTCTAATATGAGACACCCCTGGTGTTATGCAACACGATGCAAAAGTCAAACGAACACAGTCACAATCATCCAATATGTGATTTTAATATCCTAATCCTAAATCTGTTTACTAATTTCAGCCAATACCTTCGTACAGAAAATCGAATTCCACTGATCCGCCTACCGAAACACATCCGTCGCAACGATATGTGCCATTGGCGCTCTCGTCGCATCACCACATAAATAAATAAGTGGAATGGTGTCCGGTTAACCAGTGGGCCATGATGATTGAGATTGAAGCGCCCAAGTAGGAAGCAGTGACTTTAGTCGTCGGTATTTCAAAATGTTGGTCACCGGTAGTGAAATATCGCTCATTTCTAATTGATTTATCAGTTGAGCGGCTGACCTGGTGTTGTACGCATCGCATGTATGTATTTAATATAACAATGTCGAATTTACAAAGATCTTTACGTTTTACAACTTATATTTGTAAGCATATAGACAATCTTTTTGACTTAAAATGTGACGCGTGTCTTGTATATAATGTAAAACTGGTGTCGACACATCTTTTCCACTGGAAAGACGTTTAAAATGTGCAGAACACCTACGAAATAAATAAAAAAATTCCGTATTCCACGTTTCCATGTCACTTTATTTATGCTGTTTCCGTAATATTCCACTAAATTTATTAAATAAAGAACTGTTCCGAGTATTTTGGAAAAAATATATACCAAATTGGGATTTAACCACAAAACAAACAGCAAGTCGAAAATTGAAGTGTATGAACAGCTTCATAACAAACAAAATTAAAAGTGTATTACAAAATCAAAATATATGCATATCAAGATGCATATTAGCAGCCGAGACAATGGATGCAAAAGGAAATCATATGACAAATATTTTAGTATGCGTTTTAGACCCTGGTAGGCCCACATCATGATATTTAATTGCTAGTAAAAGATTACGAATGGTCCGGTGCAGTAACTGTATAAGAACTAGTAATAAAAAACACTTGATATGATGGGTGTCGGTAGTTCACAAGTACGAGTATTGATGTTAGTCACTGATGCAGCATGATATATGGTTAAAGCTGGAGAATTACTGAAAAATATATGCCCAAATTTAATACACGTAATCTGCATTGGTCATGTGCTTCATTTGGTAGCCGAAGATATTTGACCAAATTTTCTAGATGTTGATGCATTAATTGCAAATATGAGTAAGAGACCCTCAACATGTTGAAATGTATAACAATATAACAAGGTAATTAGAACAAATATGTATATATATATATATATATATATATATATATATATATATATATATATGTAATATATATGTATATATATATATATATATATATATATATATATATATATATATATATATATATATATATATATATATATATATATATATATATATATATATATATATATATATATATATATATATATATATATATATATTATATATATATATATATATATATATATATATATATATATATATATATATATATATATATATATATATATATATATATATATATATTATATATATTATATATATATATATATTAAGATTAAATATGATTTGACGGAAACAACTACTCAGCGGGCAAATACCCCGACCTGCATTGAATTACACCTTCAAATCATGATAGATCGATAGCCAATATCATTTGTCAATTCCCAACCAGACATAGATCGATTTCGAACTTATTTGTTCTCTTCAGTATGCCATAGGTTATGGAACAGACAAATGATAGTGGCCAACCTGCTAGTTATATACTAACTATGGTGAAGTGAATAGTGGTGAGAGGTATGAAACTTCTCATATGGTCTGAATGCTACTATCCGACCGACATCCTCGATGTCTCTGTGGCGGATAGCGACTTGCATTACAGCAAGTACCGAGAGCGGCGACCCCTAGCCCAGGTGGACTAAACTAATGTGATTAAATATGATTTGAAGGAAACAACTACTCAGCGGGCAAATACCCCGACCTGCATTGAATTACACCTGCCAATATCATTTGTCAATTCCTAACCAGACATAGATCGATTTCGAACTTATTTGTTCTCTTCAGTATGCCATAGGTTATGGAACAGACAAATGATAGTGGCCAACCTGCTAGTTATATACTAACTATGGTGAAGTGAATAGTGGTGAGAGGTATGGAAACTTCTCATATGGTCTGAATGCTACTATCCGACCGACATCCTCGATGTCTCTGTGGCGGATAGCGACTTGCATCACAGCAAGTACCGAGAGCGGCGACCCCTAGCCCAGGTGGACTAAACTAATGTGATTAAATATGATTTGAAGGAAACAGCTACTCAGCGGGCAAATACCCCGACCTGCATTGAATTACACCTTCAAATCATGATAGATCGATAGCCAATATCATTTGTCAATTCCTAACCAGACATAGATCGATTTCGAACTTATTTGTTCTCTTCAGTATGCCATAGGTTCGAGGATGTCGGTCGGATAGTGGCAAAGCTGGACTTCAGAATCCATTGTCTCGGAACCATGAATTTTTGGGACTTCGTGCCCATGGAGACTTTTGATCTGGTTGTCATGAACTACCAGAATACGAAGTATGAAGCAATTTGACCGAAAGCCATTTCCCATAAGGATTCTGCGGGGTCCTGGTTATAATTATGAAATTAAATATGTTCCCTCAAGAAAAAATAATGCTGATTGGTTGTCTAAATTACCAGCAGAGAGCAATGAAATGGTAAACGATGATACCATTGACTTGAATTATTGTTATTTTTTTAGTAATAGCGAAAACTTTAAAGTATATTTTGAACAAATAAAACTAACTACAAGTCAAAATAAAGTTCTATGTAAGGTAATAAATTTAGTGAAAAATGGTTGGCCTAAGGTTTGTAAGAAAGCTGAGCTTAAGCCATATTTTTCTAAAAGATTTGATTTTATGTACAATAAGGTTGTCTATTCTGGAATCACAGAATTGTCATACCATCCAAATTATTTAAAGACGTTTTGTCAAAATTACACTCTACTCACATTGGAGTTGTAAAAATGAAAAACCTGGCACGAGGTTATTTTTGGTAGCCTGGGTTAGACACGGCTATTGAAATGTTGACAAAAAACTGTGAATCTTACAATTTGCAAAGTAACAGCCCACCAAAAGTAGAACTCAAACCTTGGCAATAGCCAAATGAGCCATGGGAAAGACTACATAATGATTTTTGTGACTTTTCGGGTAAAATATTTTTAATTGTTATTGATGCTCATACAAAATGGCTCGAAGTTTTTGAAATGTCTACTATTAGCTCTAAGGTAACTATCCAAGCATTAAGAAATTTATTTGCACGTTTTGGGTTAGCGAGACTAGTAGTTTCTGATAATGGCAGACAGTTAGTTTCTGAAGAATTTGAAGAATTTTTAGCTCAGAACAATATTAAATATATCACAAGTCCGCCATACCAACCTCCTTCAAATAGAGGTGCCGAAAACTCGGTAAAAACTGTGAAAAACGCTCTGAGGCAGGCTCTATCAAATAATCTTAAAACTAATATTAACTTGGAATTATGCCGATTTTTATTTGATTACAGAAACACCACATAGTACTACTGGGGTTAAACTAGCTCGGGCGTCCATTAAGGACTAGATTTTAAACTTTTTTGCTAACTAAGCTTAAGGAAGGTGAGGAAAGTAATCGAGATAAAGTTCGCAAAAAGAGTTGAACAAGCCCAGAAAAAACAAATTATTTTAGGTAGAGGAAAACAAAATGTTAGTTTTGAAGTAGGAGAGGAAATATTAGTAAAAGATTATAGAGATGTAAAAAAGGTAACTTATATTAAGGCTAAAATTAAGAGAAAAATAGGTAAATGTATTTATCTGGTTGAGTTGCCTGCGTTGCAACCTACATTGAAGAGACATGCAAATCAAATCAAAAAAACATTTAAGAAACTTAGTTTCTATTTATGTATGTTCCAACCCAGATACAACAGAGATGTCTACAGATCTTGTTGAAAATGTGGAAAATTCTGTAGTAACTGAAACCTCTGATGTAACAAGTGAGATAAGTAAATGTGAAGGTGATAATTGTAGTAAAGACAACAATGAACCGCCAGTGGATCATGTAAGGCCAAAATGAATAATTAGACCTGTAAATAGACTAGTGTATAAGTGGAATGTCTTATGTTTATGACATCTATATTAGGTTAAGGTTTGCGACTAATTTATTAATTGTAATTAGGCTAAATGCAGTTTATTATATTAAAAATAATATTATTATTTTTGAATCTTGTGAGGGAAAATAATGTAAAATATCTTAGTGCGTATGCACAGTCTATATTATACTTAGTCTATGGGTAGCGGGGAACACGACATATTGTATCAGTGACCATCGTATATTGTAATGGTGAATACTGCAATTATATGTTTCATAAAGTAAAATGTTCTTTAATGTACTATTAAACACAACAATGTTATTTATTTAGTTTAGGTGTATTTATTGTTTATTGTTATTTTTAAGCCTGACCTAAAAATTGCCTGTCGTTCTCATACGTGGGGATGTTAGGTCGGCAACGGATTGGGTGTCCGTCAAGGGACAAATATTCTGTTCATTTTAATTTTATATTAAATATTTTTTGAATTTTGAATTTGGTATGGTATTGGAAGAGAGCTTGAGATGGAAGGCTCATATAGAATACCTAAATAATAGAATCAGGAAATACATATATCTCTTTTACCAACTTATAATATAGCATAATGGTTTGAGGTGATTTATATCACAACGCATTAACTATGTTAAATATAAGGCAAAACACAATTTTGAAAATAATTTATAAAAAAACAAATGATAATCTACTAGTCAGTTATATCAGGACTTTGAAACTTTGATTATCCGTTTACAATACGTGACTAGTCAGTTATATTAGGACTATGAAACTTGGATTATCCGTTTATCATACGTTAATTCATCTATATTATTCATTCACAAACAAAAAATTAAATTTCCACAAATTTCGCATATACATAATATAAGAAATCATTCATATAAAATCTTAGTTGTACAGAAAGTTACAAAAACACTATGTCAAAGATTTATACATTTCTTTGGACCCAAATTTTATAACATCTTGCCATCTAATAGTAGAGATATAACAAATATAAAATCTTCACAAAGACTGTAAATGATTTTTTAATACAAAATCGAAATATTTTTTGCTAATGCTAATTTTTTAATTTACAAACATGTGGAAAATAACATACTTATGTTTTTATCAAATTTGTTATTTGGAAAACGCGTTACATAACATCTTATTTAAAACTTATTTCACTTAAACTAATGTACGTTTTTATGTACAATTAATAGTGTTATTATTATATCACATTATTTCAGTTTTCTTGTTGATAATTCAATAGACATTCATAGATTAATTATTATTATAATTCAAGATCTATCTGTCGCTTTAAAAGTGACTAAAAAAAAACAGTAAGTCTTACCTATTCAAGGAACTTGAAATAGCGAATCTGAAGCTGCCATGAAAGTAAATCCACAGAAGTGTTTATCTAATACCGCAACAAAAACTTACCCTTCTCCTATTCTCTCGTCTTGGCTTTTTTACAAAGACGACATCCTGTGAGAACAAATAACATTCAATAGGATAACAGTCAAAGGATTTCTTAAGATGAGTCGAACATATTATGCAACACCATTCCTAGTATATTCAAAATCATCACATCGTAAAGTTATATTGAATGATACCATACTGTAGGCATGGAGAAATTAAGAAATGATCCACAAGGCTATTAACGATATTGTTAATGCCAAAATTTGAATATGTTGGCAATAATTGTTTTATGTTTTATTGCAGTTCTAGACCAATACAATTGATGGAATTTGTGAGATGGGGGCACGGTCTTATTAATAACAACTTTTTTCACATTATATTTCACTGAACATTGTAAGTTACAAATATTTGCAGCAATGTCTTTTCAATTTTGATTTTGTTGTATTAAACGCTAGATCGTGAAAAGTAGGAAGTAAATTATATTTATAAATGTTAATGTGTAAAATTATATATACTTTTTCCGTAAACCAATCTTGTAATTTACAAATGTAATGTTTCTGAAATATTAAAATGTAAACTCAATACACTTTATTTGGTAGTTACAAATCGTAACGTTTATATTTAAAAACTGAGGCAAAGCGATAGTGGCAGTTTCATAGTAAACAATAAAAGTATATCTGTAGTATTGTTTAATATAAAAGTGTAGTGTGCTGCTCTATATATTTATTGTTGGCATTACTGTTATAACTTAAATTGTAGTATGCTATTTTTATGTTGTCAATGTTATTATGGTTGAAAAACAGAAGAAAACATGAAGCATAATAATATTATAAATATCATCAATATTATCAGGATAATTAACTAATTTTATGTATACATCGATTTTAATCAACATTTTTAGTTGGAAATAAACCGTTTTAATCCACATCGTTTATTTGTTAAGTATAGCAACTTAACAAAAATCATACAGAAAAGTCTGATTCTAACATTTATTATACGGTTTCGAATCGTTCAGTGTTTGTGAAATATGCAAATTAAATAGTTCTTTATTTAATTATCTTTTGAAAAAGTATTAAATTATGGATTTGAATAATCTGAATCTAAAAAAGCAAGTAATTACTAATAATAAGTACTAAAGAAATGTGTAGTCAATAACGAAAAAATGTATTACTATTGACACCAAAGATTATCCTTATTGGTAATGTTTTTACCTCAGATAATCTGAGGTTTTTACCGTTCTCCTCTCTAGAATTCAGAATCCCATAGTAGATCGCCGAGACAACTTTTAGTGGAAATGATAGAAAATGATCCCCACATCAAAAACACCTTGGTTGTTTTTCAAAAAATGGCAGGGGTTCTAAAAAATTCGAAAATTTGTATAATTTTTCGATTTTTTTGACTTTCGATGCCCCAGTGCAAGATACGCAAAACTTCAAGAGAACAATTTTGAGGTCCATAAAATTTCTTAAAAGATAAGTAGCAGAATCATTCAACAGCTATTCATTTTGATGGAAAGTGCTCCGAAGCCGTATCCTCGGCTTCGGATGATGGTCGGCATTTGGCGATTTTATGCTGCTTTTCGAAAATCTACAAATTCCGTTTTATTGCGACAAGCAATTTTTTGTTAAAATTCTATAATAAAGTAGATACTACTAGGAGTAATTTTCTCTGTTTAAAAATAATGTTCTGACTTGTTTGCCGAAAAAAAGATCGAAATAAACGAAAATAAAAAGAATATTACTTGCTATAAGCTATTTTGTCATTTTTTACTTTCTTATTCCTAATATAAGGAAGTATAGTAATCGTGATTTTTTTTCTACCTCGAGATTTTGATTGATATAGACGTTTTCAACCCTCCTGAATCCATTGTGACTATTTTTCGAATGATATCTATCGATGAGTATGTGTGGATGTGTGTGAGCTGTGTGGATGTCTGTGTGTGTATGTGTGTATCCGCGATAACTTAAAAACACGAATGGGAAAATTCCCAAATTTGGCAATTAAGATTTTCAACAACATTTTGGGTAACACACTAAATTTGGTGAATGTGGTACCACCAGAAGAGACATAATGAATGAAAGAAGAAGAAAGGTACAATTTCGGAAAAAAAATTGCATTTCTGGACGAATGTCGACGAATTATAATGAAAAAACATAACTTTATGAAAAAAAATCTGTCCGCATATCTATAGTATCGCGATAAAAACCACAGTTTTTGAGATAAAGCTTTCAAATTTGGTACACTTGTTCTAAAGGCCAAAGAAAATAAAAAATTCGGCGATGAGCAAAATTGGCCAGCTGAAAGGAGGTCCACGGGACTCAAACTTTTTTTGTATTTGTCTTCACAAAAAAATATATTCTTGATGAAAGATTATAAATAATGTCCTAATAAAATATATTTTCCAAGTACTTAAATAAAGCTTATGCAAACTGAAATTTTTTACACATTTGACCTCATAAAATGGGGTTAGGATAAATTTGGCAGTTTGACATTTGAAATATCTAATTTAGTTGCAGAAATTGTCCAGAAATGAATTTTTCTTCTAAACATTTTGAATCTCCCAATATATTTTGGTTGCATTCAAAAGAACAATTAATTCTCTATCAAAAATACATAAACAATTTTTTTGATATCTCCAACCATTTTTAAAATATTAATAGCTTTTTGATTTTATCCTCATACCTATAATAAGTATGCAGTTTAAGTGACATCGCAGTTAGCTGTGGTCAAGACACCTTCTGTTAGAAATAATACTATTATTAGGGCCAAAGTGTAGTTTGCAGGTGTCAAACTAAGACAGTAATTGCAAAACTACACGCAAAATTGCCTTTACAATTGTTGTATGGTTATGATATTTTCTTCAGTCAAAAAATTATTAATATTTCAAAAACGGTTAGAGATATCACAAAATACTATACATATTTTTTTCTAAATAATTGAATGTTCTGTTGATGCAACTAGAAAAAAATCGATTTTTTCGGCCATAAATTTTTTGTTTGATATACAAATGTTTCTTAGCTTCATAGTATTTCTCGGAAAAAACTACATAACACTAGTTTTTGAATTATGAATTTGTCTTGAAAATTAGCGGGATCACGAGTCGTTGAAACTCGTACTGGAGATCGTGATAATTGGTCTGTTTTTTTCCCTTCTTCGAGGTGATTTTTTTCGATTAAAACTGAAACAAGAATAAATGTATATCAAATAACGATGACCTTAAATCAATGCCTCGCAAGTGAACATTTTATAAGTTTTCACTTACGAGGTACTGATTCTAGGTCCTCGATATATCACATTGTAATGGACTACAGGGTGCCCTCATAAAAAGCTTCCACATATGCACCAGATCAAAATAAAACGATAAACCTCTCCCCAAATGTGTTTTGTTAAATCGCTATTGAGAATCAAAGTTTTTAAGAAAACTATTTCTTTTATATTAAAATGGTTTTAAGCTATTTCGATCAAATTTGGGATGTTTATCTTTACTGCTAATATGTTTTTTTAACGTAATCTTTTTGGTTGTCAGCAATGCGCAACTGGTTAAAAGTTGGTCACTCAATTACAAGAGACTGCACAGCACATCAAAATTGTAAATATCAACGATGGGAAAAAGATTATACCAAACCCTCTGTATACATACTATGACATCATCTCAACCCAAAAAACATATAAGGTATATTCAGTGATGTTATCGTCACACCAAAAATGCCATTATATGAACTCTATTATAATATTTATCAATTCCACCCTGTAACTTTCACAAGTACTTAAATATAAATGATATGCAAATTGAGTTGTTACAACACATTTTGTCATTCTGTTTTACCATTATCGTACATAAGTGTACAAGACTTAAGGGAATAAGTTTTGTCTGGCAGCAAAATGGAACGTAAAGTATATGTAATATTATGATGTTAAGACCCCTAGTTGTCTAAAAAGCCCCAACACTTGGTGAAATGTTATACCCCTACAGTAAAGGAAGTTAATTAAAATCGACAAAGGATGATTAAGATAAAGGCGGAGACAAAATGTCATGACTCGTTTTAATGTGACAGAATATAAAAAGCAAAAACAATAATGTTTGAGGAATCTCGAAGGACGTGGGAAATGAAACAGCTGAAATGACACCAACCAATGAAATCTACGGTTATATTTATTTTATTTAATATATTTTTCTCGAGATAAAGATATTTTCATGTTATTTTAGGTTTAATGTATTATTTATCTTGGCAGATTTATAGATATTTGGTTGGAAAAACGCTAAGCATTATTTGGTAACTGAAGTTGTGGAAGTGGATGATTTACCTGTGATGAAAATCTCTTTTAATTTGTTTTCACTTACTATAGATTTCAAAAGTTTTGCGAGCTGAATTTGACAATAAAATATGAGGAACATTGTGACTAGATAAAATAAACGTAATCATGATGTGTCTATACAGGCTGTTCCACAACTCGATGGTGTCAGCAAATATACATATTCTTGAGGTCATTCTTGTTCAAAAAGTCTAATGAACATCTATCCTAAAGTGGACTGTTTCTCTGAGTTATTGATGAATTAAAAGTTCTAGTGATTGGAATTCTAAAATTTATTATTTAACTTTTAATATTTTTACATTGAACTTTTATTTAAATTTTCAATTAGTTTTAACGTAAATGTGATTCAAAATAACCACCTTCATTATTAATACATAGTTGAGCTCCTGGTACAACTGATTTGCGACATCCATTATTTTAGCTGTTAGCTTTTCCCTGGTTTGTATCCTGATAGAATATACCAAAGTCTTCATGTATCGTCACAGAAAGCAATCGAGGGGTGTGAGATCGGGTGACCTTGCAGGCCAAACAACCGATCCCCTCGACTTTTGATTTATTAAATATTCAGAAACAGTACACTTTAGGATATATGTTCATTAGAACTTTTTGGCGAAGAATAACCTCAAGAACATGCATATTCGCTATGACCCGGGCTACGGAATACCCTGTATATTGGTCATTAGTTTAACGATTCCGTCAGAAATTTATGACAATTGTTGGGAATACTGAAAAAATATGACTAAATCAGTATCAGTATAAAACATACGAAAACATTCATTATTATCATTGTAGGGCAACATATAAGAGTTAAGGCCATTAATCTGTGTCTATAATTAAATTTTCAATAGTGCGAGTCACCGATGTTCAGATGGTTTAGGACATGCACAGCGCGCAGGTGTGGACTACTCTATTATTTAATTACATTTTTAATAAAATATGTTTTACTTTTAATTGACTATAAAGGATTTGTTTATTTAATGAAAGAATTTATTTGTTTAATTATACATATTTGTGAACTCTTTAATTCACCATATTATTATGCAACTTTCTTGAATTTTAATTTATTAGTAAAGTACGCGAAGAAATAGTTCATTCCAGATCCGCACCGGCTTGGTGGCTAGCTAGTTGATTAGAGCACGCAATGGCAAGTGTGATAGATAATCTCTCCCATCGTTCTGCGGATTCGAATCCCGCTATCGGCACTGGCAATATCGTTGGGAATGGTTGGCTGTCCGCGTTTCTTATTCATAAGTATAACCCTCACCCGTGCTGCTGCGGCTTTGAAATCGGGGGTTGTCTAATTTCTGTGTTGTTTATGTTTGTTTATATTTATGGTCATCGAGGGTTGTCTATTTTCTGTGGTATGGAATTTGACAAAACAATTGTTATCTTTATTGAAACAGAGGTGTAAATCACATTTTGAACATTTTATAAAAGAAAATGATTTGCATCCTGAGATTTTACATCGTTGCCTTGTTTCATCATGAATTGGCCAATGACTGAAGGAATCCTGACGTACATCTTTTGGTGGTATATAGGTCGTCATTGCAGAGCGTTTATCTTTTGCTTGAATGTTCTTTTCAAGGTCACTGGGTCTTCCTCTTTTACTTGTAGATGGAGTTCCTTTTAGTACGCATTTTTATCTTATATCGCCCAATCAATCCGTCGATCAGATCGACACCCCCATGTGTCTATTATATTCCCTCACCAGATTAGGGCATGGAATATCAATACTTTTGTTCTCCTATTTATTGAAGCCCTTCACATGTGAAAGTGGTATTTCTCCAGTAAAACTAGATATAAGGGTAACTATTTTGTTGTCCTTCCAAACAATAGATGAGATTTCTACCCCTTCAATAACGGCCACAAACTCTTGAGAAGTCCCACGTTTCTTTTTGGGCATTTCTTTATCACTAGGTAGTTTACAGTTGGGTATTTATGATCTTCTCATAGTTTCAAGACAAAGTATTCCACATTTGGCCAAGTGAACAGCTAACGGAATAGATGCGTAGAAATTATCGAAACATGCCCTGTAATTTTGATTATGTGGCACATTTCTACATTAACGTAAAACAATATTGACACTTGATCCTAAATCAGGTTCTTCTGGTTTTCTGTATTTGGGATTATTTTCATCACCAGTGTAAATCTCAAATATATATGAAAATCTATCTGTTCCACAAAGCATATAGAGTTTATATCCCCATTTATGGGGTTTTGCAGATAAATATTGTTTTATATAATGTCTGCCCTTTGTTGCACATGGTTGTTCATCCACACAGAGATACTGCTGTAATGGAATAGATTAAAACCTATCGTTCAATTTATCTACCACAGTTCGCAATTTATGCAATCTGTCATGATCAGGATGATCTCTTGGTTTCATAATCGAATTTCGGTTAAAATGTAGATTGCGCCTGATTTTCACAAATTTGTTATAACTCGTGGTTTCTCTTATCTTGTCGAAACCAAGTGTGGGGGACCAATAGCTCTTCACATCAGGCATGTGCATCAAATTCATTTATATACTAATTCCAATAAATTGTCTGATATCCTACTCTATTAAATTGGCAGGTCTACTGATTCCTTATCAAAGAAATAATTGAAGAAAGCTAAAGGAGTACTCAAATTATCAATTTCAGGTGGAAAACTTGAGATTCCTTAGAATTTTACAACATTACCATCGAGAATCAATGCCTTTTTTCGCCACAAAATATTCTTATACCTTTCTTTCAGCTCATTTGCCTCCTTCTTGGGATTCCTTGCAATTTGCTCCAGAACCTCTTCCTCTGATTCCCATCGCCTTCTGTTTCTTCATTGACTTCTCCACCTTCCTGATCTTTCTGAATTTCTCTCATGTTCTCCATGACATCATTTTGCAACAGTAGTCTATCTTCAAATTCAATGGGCATGGTTAGTATAGACTCCCTCACTTCTTGTTCCAGATCAGCTTCTTCGTCATCGCTTTCCCCTTTGTCAAACTCATCTTCACTGTCTGATAGATGTGCAACTATATCTTCCAGTTCTTGTTCAGTTAGATAATTCTTAGTCCATTTGTTAGCCATATTCGATATTTTATTTAAAATGACAATGTACAACTCAAACACAATGTATCTGATATGCTACGTCTCATTCAAACATATTTTTTTACCCGAAAGAAATGACTATTATTGAAACATGTCTTAAATGTTTTAAATGTTTTCTTAACCGCTTCTCAAGTTGCCGAAGTAACTCTCAGAAAATCCTAAGATTTTGTGTTGAATAAAGAGAGACGAGACCCTACAGTTTATTGTGGAATCCGAACCACATCTAGGGCATCGACAGTTCTCTTCCATCTTAATCCGAAACAAATTACAAATAAAATTACTTGCTCCAGGATGGATCGAACCATCGATATTCGGTACCGAGTCAATAGTTATAAGCGCTTTACCCACTCTGCTACCATACCCCATGTCGTTTAGAGTATTATACCAATCTTATATTTATCGATTTTATCACCTGTTGTTGAATTTCTTGCGATATCAGCTGATATTTGTAATATTTTGCTAGCGCGTGTTATCAATGAATTTTATACGCTAAGCATAGACGTATTCAATTTGCAAAGTTATCCCAATACGAGTTCGATTATATCGGCAACCAAATAAAAATTTGCTACAATTTGAACAAACAGTCTTTGAGTATAACATTAAAATCACGTACCAACTGGTGTTTGCCATGGTTGATGGCAAAGTTTGCAATGCCGTAACTGCTACTAGCTCGGCACAAAATGTTATTTATATCGAGCGACCCCAGGGACATGAACGATATTGAAAATGTTATTCAAAAATTTATCGACACAAACGCAACGAGTTTTCGGCTTTCAACTCTTCACACATGAATACGATTTTTCGAATATTTTCTTCATCTGTCATAGATGTCAAGAAATGGCAGGCCTGGAGCCAAGAAGCCATAACCAGTGTGAAAAAGAGAAAAGAAGAAATTCAAAAGCAGTTTGCTGAAGAAATGGGTCTAATAGAAGATAAAGTGAGACCTGGAGGAGCCGGAAATTCCAACAATGGAAATACGGGAAGGCGTTTCTTCCGAAACCTATCATTATCGGCGGGCATTACGGGCATAAGAGTATTTATTTTATAGGTGTTCTGTGATATTAAACTCCATTTTCTCTGGATATAAATTCAGCGAAGAACAATTCGACATTTACGCAAAAGATAAAGCCAAGCTGTTAGTACAGGAATATCCATGATTTTATATGCCGGTAAACATTCACAAAATTTTGCTGTATCGGTCACAAGTGATTTAATTCGTGCATTATTAGCTTCTTCTGATCAACTAATTATAGGTTTAAGGCCATTACCTAAAAAACCAACCTTCAAACTGTCTCAATATTTTTAAATCTTTTATGTAATCCTAAAATAGGAAAAGATATCGAGAGACATTTGGGTTTGAAGGTACACATGAGTTGTCAGCCTCAGAAAAATCTAGTGAAACTAATGTGTATGAAGATGATGATAATGGTGATGATGATGATGATGATGATAATGATGATGATGATGATGATGATGATGGGGATTAAATAACCACATATTTATTTTAAAATAGTCGATGGCTAGTATATTTGTTCAAAGTTCTAAAGGTGTATTTATGTTATTTGGTGATTTTGATAATGAAACTAAGTTATGAATAAAAATTTTCAACACCCAATTTGAAGATCTAGTTTTTTAAAATATTTTTCCAATGATCACTGTCACAAAATCAATATATTTTCAACTTTTTATAATTTTCTATGCGTATAATTTTTCCACCCCCTAAGACACCCTTTTTGATTACATTTTTTTCACTATTTTTCCCATATTTTCTTACATATAACCAATTCATCAAGAAAGTTTCAGAGTTTTGGTCTAATGTTTAGTTCTGGCTACGGCTCTGCATATAAGTAAATCTTAACGAAGTTATTATTTCAATGTTTTATAACATAACATACTATATGTATGTCAATAATTTTTGTAAAAAAATACTCGTAGATTCTTAATCAAGAATATGCCTACGAGTATCAAAATATAAAATGTTGTTTAGAAGTCAATGCATAATAATGATATTAAAAAACAAACCATTAGTAGCAAACAGTCTGTGTCAGTGTATGACAAGGTCGCCTGTGGTGCCGCCTGTGATAAATGGTTGAAATACCGCCAAGGACTAACGCACCACGCCGTTCAGCTGTCAAGGAGAAGTCTGACAGAGGATCAAGCATCTACTAGCTTATGCCAGGATTATCCAACAATTTATCATTATACCAGAGAATAAATAACTATCATGTGTGTTGAGTTTCACCCTCACAAATTTTTTGGATTAAGAAGTATAATAGAAGTTTTATTACGTGATCTGCATTATATTTTCTAAAGATATATATGTTGCGACATTACAATTTTTGTATGTTCATATCTTATAAATTATCATTATAAAAATATGCTTTATAGTGTGAATCGTATGTTCGGTACACAGCACGATCCTGAAATAAATGTAAATATTTTAATAATAGTTTTATGATTATTACTGGGAAACCAAATATTTCTCTTCAAAATGAGTTACCGTAAAATGGGGTGTAGTTGACCACTGGGGTCAAGATGACCAAAAAGCACAAACATGTTTTATTTTTGCATACTTTTTGAGTTTATAATTATTTATAATTTTAAACTCATCCTTCGACTCTAGATACGTTTCTTATATAAATTTTATCAAAAAAAATATCCTGCATTTTTACAACCAACAGATACACCCCATTCAAGTCACAAATTTAATTCTGTCATAAAAATAAATCTATAAACTTTTACATAAAAAGTAGTAAACGGTGGATTGCATCTGTCTGTTTTAATGTTTATTCAAAAAGTCACTATATCTAGATTAACTTAAGTGGACATTGTTTATGTCTTTATTTGTTGCCAAAATTTAGGCATATTTATCAAATTATGTAATTTTATGGTTATTTTGGGGTGAAGATGACCACCCGGGTGAAGTTGACCGACACATTCACACTCGCATAGCCATTTATTTCCTGCATACGTTCAGTTTATATTGAGACATCGCTGCGTACACACGTGAAAATAGATAAATTTATTGTAAAATGCCGAGAATGTATAAACATAAGGAAGGCACAGAACGCCTTAAAGAGTATAGCCAAGAGACTTTAGAAAAGTGTTTGTCTGAGGTGCTAGATGGAAAAATCAGTGCAAATCAAGCAGCAAAAAAGTACAATATACCCAAAGGTACTCTCATGAACAAAATACATGGCCGCCACATTAAGACACATGGAGGACAAACAGTTTTTATGAAAGGGGAAGAAGAAGATCTTGTGGAAGGATTAATTACATGTGCCAAATGGGGGTTTCCTCTAAATACTTTGGATTTGCGTTTAAGTGCCAAGGCTTATCTGGACCGCATAGGAAAGAGTTCACGGTTCAAAAATAACTTTCCTGGTTATGATTGGGCAAAATCTTTTGTGGTACGTCACAAACATGCTTTGTCTGAACGCTTAAGCAACAATATTAAGAGATCACGTGCTGCAGTCGATGCTGAAATGTTATCATGTTCTTTTTGATGAATTAACTAAAACCCTTGAAGGTGTTAAACCCGAAGCAATATTTAACTAAGATGAAAGTAATTAAGCGACGACCTAGGTAAAAAAGAAATTAATTTTTCACCGAGGCGTTAAATATCCAGATAATGTAATAAATTTTACAAAGAGCGCTGTGACCATTATGTTATGTGTTTCTGCAAACGGAGATATTTTACCGACATATGTTTTTTACAAGGCAGCAAATTTGTGAGATTCATGGCGTGAAGTTGGTCCAAGAGGCGCCCTGTGTTGCGAAAAGAAATGTTGTACCAAAGGAACACGATATAATCGCTCTAATCATGGTTAGTTTGATGCCATTTGTTTTACCAATTGGTTCAAAACTTTATTTCTACCTCATGCCAAACTTATAGAAGGAAAAAAGGTTCTAATAGGAGACAACCTTTCGTCTCATTTTACAAAAGAGGTCCTCCAACTCTGCAAAGAAAATGATTTCGATTTTGTGTGCCTCCCACCAAATGCCACGCATTTGTGTCAGCCACTCGATGTCAGTTTTTTGGACCCATGAAAAATTACTGGAAACAGTTATTGCAGGAATGGAAAAAGTGCAATCCAAATACATCTTCTGTGGAAAAAAGTGTTTTTCCACGATTTTTAAAAAGACTGTTTGATCGAATGGCTAACACTGCGCAAAAGAATGCTATGCAAGGGTTTTTTTCTAGTGGAATTTATCCATTATGTAAAGAAAAACTTTTGAATAAAATTCCTCAAGAGAAAGAAGCACAGCAACATAACATAGGTGAAGTGATAGTAGATTATTTAAAAGATCAGCGAAATCCTAAAAAGCGAGAATCTACAATGAAGAGGAAAAAGTTAAATGTTATTCCCGGGAGATCTGTTGCTTTCGAAGACACACCAGAAAAGAAAATTGATGAGTACGAACCATGCACAAGCAAGGTACAAAGTGTGAAGAGAAAGATAGTTGACGAATATGTAGAAAGTGAAGAAAGTTCTGAAGAAGAGTTTAGGTCAGACGAAGAAACTGAGGATATCGAGTTTGATCCTCCTCTCGATGACTTTAACAATATTGATGTAAAAGAAGGTGTGCGGGTTGTAGTGGAGTACCAAACCAAAAAAAAATGGTAAAACATTTTATTGGAAAGGTGTTATCAGTGAGTGGAGAAGAAGTTAGTGTTAATTTTCTAAAAAGATCCAAGGTTGATAGATTTGTGTGGCTCATGCTTGAGAACAAAGATGACGTCTCCATATCCAACATTAAAAAAAAGTTATGTGAACCCAAAGTTTATCGCAGAGGGGAATTTTGTTTTGATTTTGATATGTCTGTTTTTAATTTTGTATAAGTAGAGAGTATTATTTAGTCTATAAAACGTATTACTTCATTTGAAGCATAATTTAAGCCTTTACTTTCGAGCTTTTTTTCTTATTTTCTTTTTTATTAAAATGTTTGCTGAAACTAAAATTGATTTTATTTCGGTCATTTCCACCACAACTGCCCGAAAATCCTTTTCATAAAGCAAAACACATATGCGGTCAACTTCGCCCCAAGTGGGGTCAAGTTGACCGCGACCGAATTTTAATTTTTTTTAGGCAGATGTTTGACAAATTTGAAAATTTCAAGTGCTATAGTTAAAGATAAAAGTAATACCCATTTTATGGCGAAAAAAACATTTTGATGTCACAATTTTAAATGTTATTTATTTTAATTTAAAATTGAAAATTGGTCAGCTTCACCCCATTTTACGGTACTTAATACAATTAAACCGCATGATTTGCAAGTGGGAGTTAGTACTACCAAAAATGGTGACCTTACTTTAAAATGCGATAATAAAAACTAGCTACCATTGAAAGTAACTTGGATGAAAATTATTCCGCAGCAGCTCCTAAAAAAGCTAATCCCAGACTAAAAAATTGTTGGACTTAAAGAAGATGAGCACAATAATGAAAATGAGGTTCTGTGGACAAAATCGTTAAACAAAATAAAATTTTTGATAACGGAAATGGTGTATCAATAAACTAAAGATAGAGAATTTTTAGCGTACTAAAATTATTAATAAAGTAGTTAGTCTATATATACAAACTTTTTTATTTTTGATAGTTCTTGTTCTTGCACTACACCGTTTTCTATCTCACTTCACTTTACTGTATTTACATTTTTTTCCTTTTTTTGTTTTAATTTTTACTGTTATTTATAGCATTGTATACAATTTTGATATGACCTGTTTATCCGAATATGATGTAATCGAAAATGAAGAACTGAATTTAGGTTAGGTTGGGTTAGGTTTCTTGTGAGTTGGTTCTTGTGGACCCTCCACTGCGGCCATCAGCAAGACTATTTTGGCTCACTCCTAGTTACATTTCACCCAATAAGTTCAGTCTCTTAATGAAACTTTATTGGGTCAAAATGTGTCAAGATCCTCTGGCAGTAGTTGCCCTCAATTTACTGAATACACGGAAACGTGGTTGAAACCTAATTTATTATCCAGTGTGGTTTCAATTGACGGTTATACTCTTTTGAGGTTCGATAGAGCTGAAAGGAAAGGTGGTGGTGTAACAATATATAAGGTAATTCTAAATTGAGTACCATAAATTAAATAGAGTGTGAATAAAGTCGAAATAATACGAAAACCTAAATAATTTTTTTCCGAAAATGCTACCTTAACAAATGGTTGACTGGCGGATCACTTTTTTAATCATATCTTTTAACAGAGTAAATCAACGGAATCCATTTTTTTGTATTAAAAGTTGAATTAAACAATTTTTGTTAATGGAGTATGTCCCGTTTGAGCTTAGGCGAGAAATCGAACAGATTTGGGTGAAAGTCATAGAATAAATAGCCTTATATAATAAGTGTGGTTTATAAACCACCTAATATTACATATCATTCATTAACAGCGCTAGACAACATGCTATCTTTTTATGTAACATATTTAACTTTGGAAGTGCAACTTCAAAGTTATGTTCAAAATGAGCCCAAAAACTTCGAAGAAATCGTCTATATTTGATATTTTAGAATTAGCCAATAAATCTAAATGTGCACCTTTGAAAAATGTAAACTTAAGATTTTCTATATTGGCGAAATTAATATTTCTTTGTATAATATTTGGCTCCCTGTTTTGTCGATTACATTGCTCATCAAAATTCAATTTTAACTGTTGTGCAGAGTGATCTGATATTCCTGGATCGGTGATGTTGACTGTAACATTAGTTATATTTTTTATTAAAAAAAATAATATAATCAGAAGTGATGAAAAGCTTAATGCAAATCAATTTCTCTATTTGTTTTATTTGCATATTAATATGTATTTTTGCCTTTTCTGTTTTCTTCTTACTGTTAGTTTTTGGCGAGATAATTTTAAATAAGAAAATTATAAAATTCTCTATTTAAAAATATTTTATTACGTTTCAAACAGAAACACTTTCCTATCTCAAAGATCATTTTAATCTAAGCATTACTTTTCCGGCGTGTGAAAAGCCTTACGGCGATCGCCGGGTTTCGTGGAATACAATGAGTTAAATAAACCACTCTAGTGTTTTCTTTCCATTCTAGTAAGTTTTCGAACATCCTGTGGTGTATTAGGTAATGGAAACGTTATAAAGTTAACGTATACTTCGTCTAACAACTTAAACATGGTATTTTATCCTCTAAAGCACAGCTGAATTGCAAACTGAATTTCACAGGGACAAAAACGCATCAGTTTATGGTAATTCATAGCTGAATTCTGAAATCTAGCGATCACTCTGGCCTGTGATTTACCGTGTATTTTACTTAGAAAACGAGTTGGGTCGTAAAAACTATAGGAGTCGTTTACGTGATATAAACACAGCTCACTTGCGTTTTAGATCACGACCCCATCGCCTACTTGATATGCATTGAAGTGTTCGACTGTAAAACAGAGTATTTTGTTTAGACACCATTTCGGATTTATGAATCGCTCGACAGGATTATGAAATGTAGTTATTTGTTTACCGGATAACTTCATTACAACCATGCGTTTTGCTGGCTGTCTACTAAATTTCATGTCAGTATATATATTTCGATTTGAATTGCTTTTAAAATTTGGTCTATTATTTTTAAATACGGATCTATTTGTCAAATTGGGTCCACAATTGAGGAAATATCAATTACAGAATTATTTGTTGCGCAATGCAAATTTTGTAAAATTCTGTCTAAATCGATCTATTAAGACTCATAGTGAGCTAAACACCTAATATTGTGTAGACTGTGTGAACTATTTGGAAGAATTTGTGATGTACTGACCACCAAAATACTTATCTTGCGTGGGTGTCATGTTACTTTGGCACCCTTCAGTACAGTAGCTGTACTTCTGAACCTTTTGTATTTCGGTAACAGTCTCGAGCGCCAGTTTCTGTTTTAAAGTGAAGGAACACCACTTTATTCTATCAGCGGTATGATAGAAGCTAGGATAACTCAGTGAAGAAACGGAATGCCAAGCGGTCTTTATGTGTGGTTACCGTTTTCGTAGAAATGGACAAATTCACCTTACCTGCCGAAAATGTTTCTCGGTATTCAATAAAATTTATGACATACCATTGCCTTTAAATAATAGTCAGAATGCAAACGGTACTTATTTATTTATTCATGATTGATTTCATAGAAGAAAAAAACAGTTAATACATAGTATATATATATATATATATATATATATATATATATATAAATATATATATATATATAAATGTATATATATATATATATATATATATATATATATATATATATATATATATATATATATATATATATATATATATATATATATATATATATATATATATATATATATATATATATATATATATATATATATATATATATATATATATATATATATATATATATATATATATATATATATATATATATATATATATATATATATATAAAATTGATTTTTGTAACATGAGTGTGTGTTGATAGGTATAGATCTGTGTATATTGTTTGTCTGTGTGTCTGTATGTGTCCGTTCTTTTAACAGCCTCGTGTTCTCATTGATCATTCTTTCCTGCTCTTTTAATGTTTTATCCAAAACTTCTTTCCGTTTTTCGACACGCCCTTCAATAACTGTTAACCCGTCAACTACCATATGTTCTACTTCTTTGCTTATATCTGTTCTCATTCCCCCTCGTAACTGTCAATATTCTTACGTTGATCTCCTCACTTATGCCTTGGTTAATTTCTTGTATTTTATTTTCCAATTATGTCATTTTCATACCAGTTTCTTCTATTTTCTTGTTGATGTCTTCTGTTATTGCCAATTTCTCTTCTTCTATTTTTTTTGTAATACTTTCATTTAGTTTATTTTGCTCGAATTTTTCGTTCATTTCTTGTTTGTTGCTGTCTAGTTTACTGTTGAGTTTTTCATTATTTTCCTCCATATTCTTGTTCATGTTAGTCATAATGTCTATTAGTTGTGCGAATATGTTGGTTTCAACTTGTGGTGTTTGCGCAGTATCTCCAGCTTTTTGTGTGGATGTGTTGGGTGTCTGTTATGTGTTTTGCTCTGTGTTTTGTTCCGTCTGTTATTGAATTTATGTATGCAATAAACCTCTTGTATTTTAACTATGTCTTTATGACCTACTCGCCCCACGTTGAGCGCCATGTTTTGTGTTATTACTTTCTCTCGTTATGAAATTTGTGATGTTTAGATAAAACGAAAAAAGAGTAAACACAATAGTCCAACTCTCCTTCAGAAATTTGATTATTCTTGCTAATATACCCAGGCGACAATAACCGAGTTGCCAAGTTATAAATTTTTTAATTTTCTGCTCCAACTAGCTGCTCCCCAGATACATGAATTCGCACCACATGCAGTGCCTCCCTCTCTGATAGCGAGTTCAGTGCTATTACCTTTAGAAATTGGGTAACCACTTTTGCAAATAAGACCAGCTTATTTTATAGAAAAATATAATGAAATCTAAGTGATATTCTTTTTTATACACAGCAAATGACAATGAAGTAAATACACTCTTTGAACTAATGAAATTTCGGCCTTTTTATTATAAATTTAACTTTGGATGTTTATTAAGTTGCAGCTGATAAATATTTTTGTTAATAATTGCGCAAGGTACCTTATTACTATGGTTTGCAAACCTTACCTGACGCACTCAAAAAACGTACTCCACAAAGCATAAATACGCTGATTCGATCGCCTGCTTCAGCTGGATTCTGAACAGTACCTCTCCTCCGCTATACTTTTAAGTGACGTGAACAGTTGCTGATTGTTAACGTTCCAGTGATGTCTTGGTGAAAGATTCTATGTGTCTTCCTAATATATACTGGATATTTTACCATTAAAGGATATTACTTTATGTTAGGTCAATACAATGAATCACTCTCTATTACCCGCACTTTGTTTTATTTATTTCTTTAACTTACACAGGGACAGATTTATTATTATTTTGATAACTTTTAATTTTATGAAACTCAATATTACTACCTGAGTTGGGCTTTTGTGCAGTTATTAATATTTATCTCAATTTCAATTGCTTATTATGTTTTCTCTTTTGTAACTAACGAGCAAATTTCAAACTGTTTATTATCCAAATTTTCAAAATTGACGTTTTTTCTCCTTTTCGCTATCTAGATGTTTACATTTTATTAATAAAATGTTATGATTATTTTGAATTTTATTTAAATTTTGAATAAATTGTATATTTGACTGTTGATTCTTGTCCTTATTTTCTGCTGATCATTTTGATATCATATTTGTTATATTTTGTTGTTTATTAAACTTCCTGAGTACTGTTGAGTGTTGAGTTTTATTACATTTTGGAATTAAAATTACATAAATTAGATATAAATATCACTTAGATGGTTGACTTGCTTAATTAACTAGTTATGTTTCACAATATTTCAACTTTTAACACCCTTTGAAAACAATAGAGTTATTTAATTAATAATTTTTCATAATTTTTTTATAGTGACCAGACCTCACCTAAACATTGGTTCAACCTGTCTTTAATTTGGAACACAACTAACTTAAATCATACTGAATACGTTTATTGGAATGTCTATATCGATTCCTCAACTAATTATTTTACTCCACAAAACTTTTTAATTATGGAATTTTGCACATACACTGGAGACCATCACGTGATTGTCTTTATATGTACCTTATGACCTTCTGGACTTGAAAATCCCAGAGCTGTACAGCTGTGTTTTATGTACATGTAAGTACTTTTAATAATATATCCTTTTGAACTCATTACGATGGCTGACTTTATCTTTTTTGTTAAAAGTTTGTTTTTCACCAAACACCAAAATTTTATTTTTCTTTAGTCCTTTTTGAATACTTTTATGTGGTTCATTTTCATTTTTGACCTTTTATTAGTCACTTATTACTATACTTTTCAACGCTTAATTTAACATTTATATTTTGCTATTTTGTTATTTTTAGGTTCACCATCTGTGTAGAAAGCTTCCTAGGGAGCAAAGTCCTTTTTGTCAACCTATGGTGAAATTTCTGACTTTTTACAGGTAGCGTTGAACCTATTCGATGAGTTTAAGTTTAGATACATTGTTAATATTTTATTTATTTAATACTAGTAACACTATGTTTTTGAAAACCTTATAAGTATTACAAAATTCTATACTTAACTATAATAAAATTACATTTTCTATAAATTGCTTTTAAATTTGGCTTGCTTTTCACTAATAATGTATTATAAAAACTACAACACTAACTTGAGTCCCATGTTGAAATCACATATCTGTAGAGACCAGTCATGAGGATCAGGAACCCAATTTTTTAAAATAATCTAATTATTTGACAAAATAAATTCAACCATTTATACGAGGTTGAGGATATCACCATAATATATATATATATATATATATATATATATATATATATATATATATATATATATATATATATATATATATATATATATATATATATATATATATATATATATATATATATATATATATATCCGTGGCAATATTGTCTGTCGCCATGTAAACAAGGGGTCTTTCAATTGCAGCCACAAATGAGCGACTGGCTTCCTGTCAGTGGCTTCCTTTGTGTTGTCTTGCCCAAGTTACACCCATTCTTACAACTTATAACCGTCTTGATAACGAGTAGTAGTCAGAAACACGTGTGGGCGGATTCCATCTTTTTGCGGGCTTCACCCATTATCCTTTGTACTTATTCTGTTTCATCCCACAGTAACCTTTCTTCCTTTGTTACTTTACATTCCTTGGGTAGGGAATTCCCACGCAGGTAGCTATGGTTGCCTCCGTGGCAAATATTGTCTGTCGCCTTGTAAACACGAGTCTTCCAATTACAGCCACAAAAAATGAGCGACTGGCTTCCTGTCAGTGATATCCTTTGTGTTGTTTTGCCTAAGTTGTGTCCACCCGTACAATTTATAGCCGTCTTGATAACAACTAGTGAGTCAGAAACACATGTCGGCGGATTCCAACTTTTTGCAGGCCTCACCCATTATCCCTTCTACTTATTATATTTCATCCCGCACTAACCTTTCATAATGTACTATATATATATATATATATATATATATATATATATATATATATATATATATATATATATATATATATATATATATATATATATATATATATATATATATATATATATATATATATATATATATATATATATATATATATATATATATATATATATATATATATATATACATGATTTAATAAACATGGTTTTCGATTATGTGGGAGGGAAAGGACTTATGTATTTCTGTGGCTTAATGTACCATAGGTTTCAAAGTATTATTAAATGTATGAGTACCTGCTCCAACTTTCTACGATTATATAACCCCAGTATAATAGCCAAAATCCCGGTATAATAGCCTCTTGAAACTTTATCATGAATTGTGGTAAATCTCGAACAAGAATTTACACATTACACGAAATTAAAATTATTCACTTCAGTTTGATGGAAGAAACTCGTTTTTCATAATATAGATTCAAGCTCTGATAAATAAAAAATTTAATTTAATCAACCTCCTTTAATCAAATTAAAAGTCAGAAAGTTGATTTAGAAATGTAGAATTTCCATCTATGTCCGTTTTTAAACAAACTTGTCAGTCAGTTGAATTCTCATCCTAATCATACTGATGCCTAACCATGAGGAATCTTTCACCCCGGCTATCACACGTAATCCTTCCCCTACAATACTTCAGTTCCAAAGTTTAATTTTTTCGACTCTTTAACTTTTTTGCTCGCAAAAATTATGCTTTTATTTTTTTATCTATTGTATTATTACAACTACAATTCATCACTAGGGCTAAGGCAATTATAAAATTTAATAATCAGAAGTCGATTATTAAAAATAATCGGTTAATTCCGATTATTCGATTATAATCGATCATCGGTTATTGATTTCTCGATTATCCGATGATTGATTATTCAACTATTGATAATCGATTGTCAATTGTCGATTATAATATGTGTGTTTACGAGAACAATAATCGAAAGACCGATTAATTGATTACCGATTATTTCATTGATTAATCGCGTTTTCCATTTTTACAAAGAATGATACTCAACTCAACGTCCAGGGTGATTCATATAACTCTTCCATCCCCATTATCTTGCTTATTTGAAGTGATATAAAAAAACAAAAAAATACTGTGATTTGAGTTAATTTTAAGCGGAATTAATTTTTTTTAACAGGAAAACAAGTGAATAACAAACAAAAAAGATTAGACCAAACCGTATATTTTTTAAACAGAAGCCCCCATTTTTTATTCAACAGCCTCTTGGTCCATATGAAGCCCCTATTTTTTTTTTCAACAGCCTCTTGGTCCATATTATTCTGATTTCAAAAATATGTAGTTTCCATATAATGTTTGAAAAATAGTGAAGATATTGACTAATTTGAGAATTAGATTATATTCAATAGGTAACAATAAACAATATTTTGGGTATAATTGGCCGTGAAAAAAATGATGGAGAAGCAGTAGCAATAATAGTACTGGAAGCAGAAACTGGCAGATTCAAAAACTATCACTAATAAATCAACCATTAATGCTAAATTTACCCCAGTTGGTCATGTCAAAAAACAAATTTAATACTTTTGATGCCAGGGGCAGTCCTAGAGCTCGCTCAAAATATAATCCTCAGCTGTATATGTCTGACGACTGTGGCACAACTGACTATTATTTCTGTCATACGAGTTATTAAGTTTTATTTTGTCATCTCTGATTAACCTGTTTAAGAGTTTCTAATCATGTTATTGTAATTTAAAAACAAATTAAGTTCCTCTTCTTGGTAAAAGTTAAAATATAGGAGTGGAATGAAAAATAATACTAACTGAAAATTTTTTGCTAATTATTATTTACTAACTTTTTACAAATATTCACAGATAAGTATAACATATATCTTTTTAAACAATTATTTTCAAGCTATTTGCCAAAACGCTGAAACTTGGATTACAAAAAAGATAATATGCACATTATGTACAGTACAACTGACTCAATTTAGTTTTTAATTTCAACTATTCTGTCTAGTAAAACCAAAAATAAATATAACCTAAAGGTATTCACCAGTTGACACTCACTTTAAAAAAATTTAAAATATCCACCGGCACGTATTTCTGCTTGCATTTCGTCATTGGATTCTTTAAATGTGCTGGCTACCCTGATGACGCAATGCAAGCAGAAATACGTGCCGGTGGATATTTTAAAGTTTTTTAAAGTGAGTGTCAACTGGTGAGTACTTTGTGTTTTAATTATTTTTGGTTTTACTAGACAGAATAGTTGAATTTAAAAATAACATTATTGAGTCAGTTGTACTACATACAATGTGCATATTATCTTTTTTTGTAATCCAAGTGTCAGCGTTTTGGCAAATAGCCGGGAAAATAATTGTTTGTAAAAGATATATGTTATACTTATCTGTGATAAGATTTGTAAAAGTTAGTAAATAATTAGCAAGAAATTTTCAGTTAATATTGTTTTTTTTATTCCATAATGTTATTGTGTTTTTTTCTTAAGGAAAAATAGTACTTTTACAAAAACTCAAATATTCTTTATTGATATAAGTAACAATAAATAGTAAAACAAATATACATACATTCTGATAACTCTACAATAACTCAAAAAATATTAATCTAAAAATGTCGAGAAAAAATAAATTACTTGTGTTTGGCTATATACATGCTAAACAATTGTGAGGCTCATTTTTCACAATTAGCACAGTAAGTGTTAACCTTTCTTACTGTTTTGTTAAGATTGAGTCTATAACTTTTTTCCTCATAGCATTCCCTACAATATTATCCTGTTTTAACTGCTGGCCCAACACTTTTCGCGAAAAGTATAGTAGTAAGTAGTAATAAAATTGGATTTTTTTAGGTAACCACCTCGATGATCGCTATCTAAGTTCGATAGCATTTAAGCGTCACTGGTGACAAACAGCTGTTTTTCTTAAAAAGAATAAAATGTGGATAATAAAAATTTTTAACTAGGACGCATTAAGACATATGATTAAGATAAAAAATTCAAAAAACGGCTCTGGTATGGGGGACGCTTTTCGAGGAAGTGCCTATCATCGAAAGTGTTTAGAATTATTGTTAGTTGACAGTTTGCAATTATTATAATAAATCAAGCGTGAATGACTAATTGCACAGTATTAGAGAAATATGATATGCTAAATGCATATATCAATAAAAAACAATAAAATTGCTTCTGCTATAACTATTGCAGTAGCAGTAGAGAATATGGACGGATGTATTCGGGCAGAAGATTACCAGATAGAAAATAATTAAAACGACTACATTGTTAGATGAAACTGGGTTTATAACAACGTAAGAAGAGACGATTTGCAGTTGCTATAAACAAAAAGAATTAAAGGTTTTATTATATTTCCAAGAACATTTGAGAAATAGCGTTTCAAGAAAGTTTGAGAAATTCTAGGAAAGAGATTTACATTTCATATGCAACAATTCACAGGACATTAAGAAAACATATATAAATATTGGATAGGATCATAGAATATTACCTACGCAAAAATTGTTTCCTCAAGATATTCAGATGCGAGAAGGTATGTAGAATTCTAATGAACTGATATAGGTTAACAATAACATATATAATAAAATATTTTGACAGATGAAGCAACTTTCACCATAATATCCAATATTTTCAATAGAAAAATTCCGAATTTTGGAGTCCTGATAATACACATGCATTTAGGAGGTTCAGTTTAAGGAAGGCAATCTGTTGGTGTTTGGTGGAAGGGCTATAAATCGAAGAGGTTATTATTGGCCCAATATTTTATATGGGGAGTAATCTATATATGAGCAGAAGTCTATGGAATATTTTGCAGAACTTAGTACATAATACACTTGTCCCATTAAAATTACCATTTGATATCATCTGGAAACAAGACGGGAACCACATCATAATATTAGAGTAGTAATAAAATTATTTAAATGGAAGATATCCAGAATGGATAGGAAAATGGGATTCCAATTACTTGGCTTCGACTACCCCCACTGATACTTTTGTATGGGGTCGCTTGAAACATATAGTATACAAGAAAAGGTAATAATTTAGAAGAATATAAGGAAGAAATATACCGTCGACTTAGTGACTCAGTTAGGCTTGAGAATAAAAGATCCCGAGTTCGAATCCTCACTAGGACATGGATGCACAGTAGCATTTTTAAAAATACTGATAACGATCACACAGGTGGCTTAAGCTATATATTGAGAATAACGGAGGTCATTTTAAACAGTTTTAATTTTGTCTGTTGTTTTGTTCATTTTTCTTGTTCTTTGTTAAATTGTTATTGTGTTACTGCTGTTCTCAAATATGTGTATAATTATTTTATTTTAGTGATTATTTTAAAGATTTATAAATCTTATAGATGTGGAAATTGAATGATTTTCCTTTGAACATCTAGAAAATAAAAATTTTCATTCGTAGATGTCTCAACATTTAATATGCAAAGTGTCAACTGGAGTTAGTTCTGGCTACGATGTGGTCAAGCAATGATACTCCACTTTCCTATCCATTCTGGATATATTTAAAAAGTAAAGTGAAGTAATATCATGGGGAGGTGGCCTCATCGTGTTGCCAGATAAATCAAATGGTAATACGACATACAAAATGACAGGATTTTGCAACATGAGATATATGAGTGATTGAATTGTTTAGAGGCAATGAGAGAATGAAGAAATTTGTGAAACTATTTATTTATTTAAAGTAACTTATGAAATACTGATAAAGCTTATTCAAAATAATTAATAATCACGAAAAACATACCACCACATAAATTAGACAACTCCCAAATCCAGCGTCGGAGCTGCATAATCGGATATTACACTGTTGACAACACGCAGACACACAACCATTCCCATCGACTTTTTCAGGGTTGAGGCTAGGATTTAAATCCTGAAGTCGGCAAGCAGTAAAACCAGATACGTCTGCCATCAGTGAACTCTATACAATCATAGTATTGAGTTCACTGTTTGCCATTCAACATTCTGGCTTACAGCGCTACCGAGCGAGCGCTACCACTAAATTAATATTAACCATCGCAGTCACACACAAACAATTCGGTGCATAGTAAACTAGACTTTTTGCAAGCATTTTTTACCAAAGCCAGCCTTTTTTGCTTCAGCATTTTATTAGTTCTTTGCAAGATTTTGGGCGTGTAATTTCAGTCTGGGTTAACACTAATCGGATGATAATATGCAAGGAAATTATTGTTGTAACAGCGAGAGAGAGAGAGAGAGCAAGAGAGAGAGAGAGAGAGCCATTCGATTAATGTTAACCGAGACTGAAAGTACCGGCCCTTAATCGAGTAAAATGGCTTCTCTAATCGCTTACTTAGGATAAGTGACCCCGATGTATAACCAGATGAAGTTAGGTTAACTTCATTTCATGTATATTTCTGAAGCTAAAACTTTTCTTGTGCAGAAATCGTGCTAATTCTACTCCACTTTGGTATTTTAATGTTTAATGTTGGTTATGCTATACTTCTTGCCGTCAACAATAGAACACTAATAGATAAATATGAGCGGGAATATCTCAACTTGTAATTTTATGTTTTTTACTTTCTTATACCCAATATAATTTACTTTTTTATACCCAATAATATAAGGAATTGGCCAGTAATCGTGATTTTTTTGACCTCGATATTTTGATTGATATATACGTTTTGAACCCTCCTGAATCCATTCTGACTACTTTCTAAATGATGTCTGTCGGTGCGTATGTGTGTCTGTGTGGATGTGTGTGTGTATGTGTGTATCCGCGATAACTCAAAAATACTAATGGGAGAGGTCCCAAATTTGGCAGTTAAGATTGTCAACAACATTTTAGGTGACACATTAAATTTGGTGAATGTGGTACCACCAGAAGAGACATAATGAATGAAAGAATACAAAAGGTACAATTTCGGGAAAAAAATTAAAAATTTTTTTAATGCATGTCTGGGCGAATCTCGACGAATTATAATGAAAAAACCATAACTTTATGGAAAAAAAAATCTGTCCGCATGTCTGTAGTATCGCGATAGCAGCCACAGTTTTTGAGATAAAGCTTTCAAATTTGGTACACTTGTTCTAAAAGCCAAAGACAATAAAAAATTCAGTGATGAGCATAATTGGCCAGTTGTATCTTTGTAACTTTACAAAAAAATATATTCTTGATGAAAGATTGTAAATCATGTCTACTATATCAAGCCAATAAAGTAAATTTTACAAGTACTTAAATAAAGCTGATGTAAACTGAAATTTTTTACACATTTTATCTCGTTAGGATAAATTTAACAGTTTGACATTTGCATTGTCTAATTTAGTTACAAAAATGTCAATGTCAATAAGAAGAGATTATTAAATATATGACATGAATTATTATTGATAGTATCGAATGACGCTGATAATTAATTATTTAAAAATTGGAAATTGGAATTGGTATAAGAAAGTTATGTTCTGGCTATATCAGATATTATAAATTTACTGAAATACTAGTTAATCTCATCTCAGTTAATCTCATATTGATAGAAAGAACGCACCTAATGTGTGTAGATGAGATAAGTCAAGTACAATTAAATAATGTATACATAAATAAAATACTATAAAATATATAATAAGAATAATAATAATAATGTAGTAGTAATATAAATAAATAATAATAAAAGTAATATAAAACATACATATTATAGTATAATATATAAATAAATCTCAATTACTTTCTCATCTACTGATGGAGAAAGTAATGGCGCCGTGAGAAAAACGAAATTCCAGATTATGAGAAAAACAAACATTTTGAGATGGGAAAATAGAAAATTTATTCGATTTGGCATACCGTCTGTGTGTCTGTGGTGCAGGTCATTTCTTGTGATTGCATTTTCTCAAATCTCAACGTGGAAATCTGAAATTTTACATACAAAATCTGTGACGTCTAAGGAAGAACCCTATTGAATATCGTGGAACCAGGAAGGGCACGTCTTAAGGGGACAAACATTTCTTTGCTTCAAATCAAAAAAATGTCTCAAATAAAAATCGTTCATAATGAGGAAATGTGACGAAAAGAATTCTTGACAATTTCTCGCAAGATTAACCGTTACTGAGAAAAATGATTTAAAATGGATTTCATTAAATTAATTACCACAACCCATACTCATCATACAGTTGAAAAATAAATTATTTTATTTCGTTTTATTTTGATCTCGTTTGTCTCATTTGTCTCGTTTATTACATTTATCTCGTTTATCTCATCTGTCTTATCTGCCTCATTTTATCTCATTTGCTCATCTCGTTATTTATCTCATTTGTATCATTTGCCTCATTTGCATCAATCGTCTCGTTTATCTCGTTTAACTCATTTTCTTGTTTGACTCATTTATCTCATTTGCGTAATTTGTCTCATTGGTATCATTGGTCTCATTTAACTCATTTGACTCATTTATCTCATTTGTCTCATTTATCTCTTATCGTATTTGTCATATTTATCTTATTTATTTTGTTTATTTTTTGTTCATTTTAATCATTTTAAATAAATAAAATAAATGGAAATGATGTTTTCAATAAAAGCAATTTATTTCTTTCATGTCAAATTAAAAATGATGATGAGAAGGTACTGGGGTGGGGTACCTAGCCGCAGCCCATTTTTAATATTTCTAGCAATTGAGCCATTTTTAAAATAAAATTATCCCTTTTAAAATTGATTATCAGACGTATGCGCATTCCATTACTTCGCACTTAAAACGAATAGATCTTAGTATGATTTTGGTTAGTTGTTTTATAATTTCATACCATTATATTACTGTTAACTTTCTTTTTAAACCTATTCCTAGTTATAAATAGTTTATTATTCCAGATCTACCTAGAGCCAACTCCAACAACATATAGTTTAAAAAAACCATACATTTTAGTTGAGACTTCCTGCCCGAGTGTACTCACTCGTTTACCACCCTCGTCTATTCTCTAGTGCCGAGCATTTGTGTTTTGTGGCTAGAAATGTGCCCACAACTTCTATTACACTACATTTGTTCATAGTTATTCCCTCTGATATTCCACACATTTATGAGTTACTCGGTGACCACTATATTTAATGAGATTTTCATTCAGAGTAGAAGGGAATTTAAATTATTTTACCTAATAACAAATAAAATTACGTTCGGACATTGTTATACAAAACACCATAATGTTATTTGTATATTCTGCAATTCTGGAGTTGTTTTGAATGAAAACGGAAATAAATTCATTAACTCGAGGGAATTATTATAACTTAATTGTTGTGTTAATCCAAAACCCAAATGAATTTTGCTGTGTGAACTTTGAATTCAATTATAAATGATTTTAATCTAGTGGGACGCGATTTTTATGCATATTCAGTGCAATTTAGGGCATTATAACTAATAAATATGTTATTCTCGAAATATACCTAAAACTACGGCACAAAAAACGAAACATGACATGGTTTATTTCTGTTCTTGTTTAAATTGTTTTTGTCTCTTCATAGATGGTTAGCACTTTTCAGTTTCTTCCGTTTTTTTGCAAAAATTAGATAGAAACATATACTGTTATTTATTAAAAAATTCAACACATATATACACAGAGTTCTCAAAACATCTTCTAATTAATTTTTAAAATTGAAACCTTTGAAAATATACTGTCCTAGCAAAGTTACGAATATTGAGAGAAAATTTTCATTTGGGAACTATAGTACATTTTATCGATACCTATGTATATTTGCATTCATTTTTCATTAAATCCAGCACAAATATCATTTTTCAATTTTACTTACAAGAAGATATCCGGAATAAATAAAAATACAAATTTTGTTTCAAATTGCAAATCGGTTCTTCAGTTTCAATAAGACGTTTCTTCATAAGAATTTTGTTAAGTTTTAGAACATATCGTGATATGTTCTAAAACTTAGAATAATCAGAAGTTATCGGAGTGTTAATAATACTTTAAGTACAACTTCACATTGTAACAAAATATCATGAATTTCATATCTACAATATCTTTTGTTTAGTGGGACTGGCCTTGTCTAATTCATCTGGTATGTTCTCTTTCGACATCTCTCTCTCTCTCTATTGGCAGTGATACAAATATAATGATCCTTGAGCTGCATTGATTTTCTTGGACGACCACTTCTAAACCTTTAAGATGCTGATCCAGTATTTTGGTACCATAAATAAGTCAAGAAATGACACTTTAAGACACACTGAATTCCGCAGTGACCTTGTCATGACTTCGACCATCACGAATTAGTCCAACCACCATATTTCTTTCTTTGCTAGTTAACTTTCTCCATGGCATATTGTAATTAATAACAAATAAATATCGATATTTCCAGTACGAGCTACAAGTGCTCCAGGCTACTCTGTAAAAATGGTCATACTAATAATCGGTGCACTCAGAGAAATAAAGCCTACATTGCTCTCGGCCTGCCAAAATTTAGCCCAGTGGCTAGCAGGTGAAATGCAGAAGGCAGTCATAGTAGGTTCTCTCCGTCTACTTAGGGCACATGCTGCTGGAATATACAGTCACTAATCGGGGGCGTGGAGAGTGACTGTAGATAATTTGCTGGCGCTTCTCCCGAGAGGTTCGGAGGCCACGGAAGGACTGTTCAGTTTCGGGAAACCGAAAAAAAAAAAAATAATAATAATAACAGCCGCAGTTCCACCGCAGCAATTACCAGTTGATGGGGAACATCCATTAGAGTTCACCGATGTAGACTTAATGACAGGGGTTAGCCTTAACACCAGGGCTAACTTAAAGCCACAAGACCTAGCTAGAATGGACGCGGTCATCAATGAAAAAATTCCGGAAAATGCAGAATCTGGCAAATCAACTGTGCCGTGTACAACGCCGCGAAGCTACTCGTCCCCCGTGAGAGGTCAACCAATCACGGGGTCGAGAAAGCCAAGCGGCGTGTACAAAAAATCGAGGACAAAATACAGTCGGCCAGACAACACGCTTCTCGGATCCAGAGTGTGGTGGAATATAAGACGACTGGTAGAGTTTTTACTCCCAGAATCCGGCGCATAGCAGCTGGATTAAGACGTCAACACCATATCCTAAATCTGACAGTGATGCTTACCATCAAGCAGCACTGTCTAGATAGGATCCGAGCGCTCATAGCGATAAAGAAAACATTGAAGAGGCGGGTGAGGAGTATGGAACAAAACAATTTGTTCCGTACGAATATTTCCCGCCTCTTTCAAGAGCCATAGTGTGTTGTATATAATCCGCCGACTGTAGAAGATGTCGAAACCTTCTGGAAGGGAATCTATGAAACGACGCGTCCATTCAATAGTGACACTCCAGCAATTGCACACTTCGAGGCTCTGTGCAACAGCCATCTTGAAGAGCCAGAAGAAGTGTGCTCGGCAATCAGTACGGAGGAAATCCAACAAGCACTTGTTTGTACCTAAAACTTCGCTGCCCCGGGCCCAGACGGCATTAACAATTGGTGGTGGAAGAAATTTCATTCCACTCACCGCCGTATGGCGTGAGTTTTCAACTCATGGTTGAACGAGGGGCAGCAGATTTCTGACTGGTTCGTCGATGGACGTACTGTGCTTATCCCCAAAAAGGGGGATCTTTCCGACCCGAGGAATTATAGGCCTATCACTTGCCTCAACTCCTGCTACAAGATATTTATACATATCTTGTATGCTAGGACACTGAGGTCTATTGATCCGGTCCTCCAGCAGATACACGAAC
Source organism: Rhamnusium bicolor (assembly GCA_029963845.1). Classification (NCBI taxonomy): domain Eukaryota; kingdom Metazoa; phylum Arthropoda; class Insecta; order Coleoptera; family Cerambycidae; genus Rhamnusium; species Rhamnusium bicolor. The sequence continues at coordinate 74,478 of JANEYF010000165.1, read as the reverse complement.
AGCGTGGTGCCAAGAAGGGCAAGGCAGGTTGCAAGGCCAGTCTACTGATAGACCGCTGTATTACACAGGATTATGTGCAATACAAGCGGAATCTATCGATGGCCTGGATTGATTACCGCAAGGCATTTGATACAACATCGCATGAGCTATTGTTGTACTTGCTCGAATATCTTGCAGTACCCACACCACTAGTGAGATGCATAGAACAGCTGCTACCGCTCTGGAAGACTCGCTTCACCATAACATCAGGTGCACAGCGGCTCACAACAGAGCAGGTGGCATTTAGGAGGGGGGGTTTTTCAGGGGGTGATTCCCTGGTCCTCTCCTCTTTTCTTCGTTTGTCCAGCCCGCGGAATCAAGGTCGACCACTCTACCATTTTATATGGATGACCTTAAACTTTATGCCTCCGGAAAGCGCGAACTACAAAACGCTCTTATGGTGGTCGAAGAATATACGCGGGTAATTGGCATGGATTTCGGGTTGGACAAATGTACAGTCCTCCACCTCAAGAGAGGACGATGCGGCGAATTCCCTGAAGGCAGCTCGCGAGACGGAAGCATCCTAAGACATCTGGATGCCGGAGAGACCTATACATATCTGGATGTGCAACAAAGGCACAAATAAACCTCGGCAAGTACAGACACTGTCTCAGAAAGATTTGGTCTTCCGAACTTTCGGGAAAGAACAAGGTGTCTGCAACTAGTATGCTTGCCGTTCTTGTTCTGCTCTACTCCTTTGGAGTAGTAAAGTGGACCGTAGATGAGCTGCGCCAATTAGACAGAGATACCTGCAAGATGAAGAATATTCACAAAAGTATTCATCCTAGATCGTCCGTTTCTCGTGTGTACCTCCCACGTCAACGGAGGGCCGAGGACTCTTGAGTATGGAGTGTACGCATGGCAGAGTAGTACTGAGTATGGCATGTAACATCCTCAGGAGCTCAGATCCCTTCTAGCGGTTTGTAAAACATCACGAAACTGTAGGAGTGGGAGCAGGATTGTTCAAGGCAGCAAAAAGAGCAGCAGATGGACTCGGTCCAGCATTTGACATCAGGCGAGGAGGCCGGCGAGGTGCTGATGTTGAGTCAGTCACTGAACTTCAGCCAAATCGTCTGAAAGCCCAAATTAGAGCTGCCGAACAGAAAAATCTGTATCGGCAGCACGTCGATACACCCCAGCATGGTGTCTTCTATAAGAACATAGAAACACTGGATTTATCGACCAGGCTTACATTCGCCTTTCTAAGATCAGCCGAGCTTAAGTCGGAGACCGAGGGATTCATTATGGCCTGCCAAGATGGTGTTATCAACACCTTGGTCTACCGTAGCCACGTGATATCAACTCCAGGACCTGCCATAAAGGTGCCGGAATCGCTCATGCACTTACTATCTGCATGCCCCATATGTGCGATTTCGGCCTACATCCACCGACATAACGGGACATTACGAGTGCTATACTACCATCTAAGGCACTCGTACGGGGTAGACCTGACACCAGTGCTGCCTTACGTCCCCGGAGATATTGAGTCCGTTGTCGAGAATGAGAAATGCTGGATTTACTGGAACTACTCGTTCCCGAAGGTCAGGCTAATCCAAGCCAACAAGCCTGACATAATCCTCCTCGACCATCAATTCAAGGTAATGTACGTCATCGAGTTCTCGGCACCTGCGGAGAAAACATCACCTTGAAAGAGGAGGAGAAATGGACCAAATATCGCGATCTCCGGTACGAGCTGTACCCAGGCTACTCGGTAAAAATGGTCGTCCTAATAATCGGTGTACTCGGAGGGATAAAGCCTACGCTGCTCTCGGAACTGAAGACTATACCGGCCTGCCAGAAATCAGCCGAGAGGCTGACAGGCCAAATGCAGAAGACGGTCATTCTGGGTTCTCTCCATCTGCTTAGGGCATACGATTCCAGAATCTACAGTCACTAACCCTGCGGGATGTGGGGAGTAGGTGTGGTTAATGTGCTGGCGCGACTCCCGAGAGGCATCGGAGGCCACGGAGGAACTATCCAGCGTCGGGAAACCGAATAATAATAATAATAGTTTATTCCGTATATTGTATTTTGTATGCTAGGACACTGAGGTCTATTGATCCGGTCTTCCAGCAGATACATAAACAGCGTCGTGCTAAGAAGGACATTGCAGGTTGTAAGGACAGCCTGCTGATAGACCGCTTTATTACACATGATTTTGTGCAATACAAGCGGAATTTATCAATGGTCTGGATTGATTACCGCAATGCATTTGATACAAAATCTCACGAGCTCTTGTTACACTTGCTCGAATACCTTGCGGTACCAGCACCATTAGTGAGATACTTTGAACAGCAGCCTTCAGTCGCTTCACCATAACATCTGGTGCACAGCGGGTCACGACAGAGCAACTGGCATTCAGGAGACGAGTATTCCAAGGTGATTCCTCGAGTCCTCTCCTCTTCTGCATCTCACTACTGACGTTATCTTTTGTGCTCCACCAAACCCACGGATATCAATCACGCGGATATCAGGTCGGCGAGGTGCTAATGCAGTCAGTCACTGAACTTCAGCCAAATCGTCTAAAAGCCTGATTCCGCGCTGCCGAACAGGAAATATTGTTTCGGCACCACCTTGATAAGCCCCAGCATGGTGTCTTATATAAGAATATAGAAATACTGGGAAAAAAATTTAAATGAGAATGCAGAACGTGAATACGGCAACCAAGCGTTTGGTACGAATCTAAAAGTTCACTTACTAGTTGCTTATAGTTCTTATCCTTCCTTTATAATTAGGAGTGAGCCACAATACGACATCTAATGGTCGCAGTGGAGGGTCCACAAGTACCCACTCACATAAACCTAACCTAACCTCTTATCCTTCTTGTTCCCTAAAAATCCCCAAACTACGCTTACAAATGAGTTCCAAGCTTTGAGTTCCTGTCTGTTGAGTGTTCCTTTAAAATTTGCATCGTCAACTAACTTTTTAATTTGAGGGACAATAAAAATGCCTTCTTCTTTAAATTTACCGTCACTTAATTGGAGAAAACATTCCCTTAAGTATTTAAAGCCTTTATCCTCTTTATTCATAGCCTCCACAACATTTTTCATTAGCCCGAGTTTAATATGAGGAGGTGGCAAAAGAACATTTTTAGGGTCTACAAGGGTCACATATTTAATTACTAGTTTCTGGTTCAAATTATTTCTTTTCCAGCCAAACTATTTTCACATAATGTTCTTTTACTGCACGACTGCCCCCCAAACAAAGAAAACAGCAATATTTTGTAAAGCCTCCTACTAAAATGGCTATTACCTTTAAATTCTCAGTATTTGCCATTTGTATTTGTCGTAATTAATTTTATTTAAAATGGTGCTCATACTGTCATAATCCTCTTTTATTGTTACTGAATGAGAAATTGGTATATAAAGATATTTCTGTCTGGAAATACAAATAAATAAATTATACAAATCTAAATATAAATAAGACTATAAAAGAAAATAAAATGTAAATAAGTATTAACCTAATATTATAATATTATATACATACATATATTCCTTCATTATAATGTTACTGTCGAGCCGCTTTCGAGACATCATTAAAGTGGAACGTCAATACATTTGATTACTGTAATAGTTAATAAGAAAATTTACAATAAATGTTAAAGGTGAAGTGGTTTAAGAAATTGAACGTGGTATGTCACCATAAAGATTTTTAAGACAAAAATGTAGACGGGCATGAATGTTTACATTACATTACAATATTAACCATGACAGTTAAGACACCTCCTGCATACCCTTTATTGTTAAAAATACATAATGGCCTAAAGTAGTAGGTACATTGTCGATATTTTGTATTATGTCAAAAAATGTATCATATATTTCAAACGTTTTTTGAGTTGCTTGAAAATGAATTTTTAAAATTAGATCTAGAATATGTCGGTGTTATCATCTGTTAGAGAGAAAAGTTACGAATACCTTTATGATATTCTGTAAAACTGTTGTGGTAATATAATAATAATATTTATTATCATGCCGAGTACACTTCAAAATTCCTGTGTTAATGTCATGCTGTTCCTTCGACTTTTTTGCGTTGAAAGCCCGCGGAGGAAGAGGGGGTTGGGTTTGTTTTTTTTTATTATATTTATATTGGGGGGGGGGGGGGGGAAAAATAGGGGGTTTTGTTTTTTTTTTTTTTTTTTTTTTTGGGGGGGGGGGGGGATTTTTGGGGGGGGGGGGGGGGGGGAGGGGGGGGGGGTGGTTTTTTTTTTTTTTTTTTTTATTAGGGGGGAATTTTTAAAAAAATTTTGGGGGGGGGCCCCTTTGGAATTTTTAAAAAAAAAAGTTTTAAAAAAAAGGGGGCCAAAAAATCCCCTTTTTGGGGGAGAGGGGTTTTTGATAATTCCAAAAATATGGAATTCTTATATTATTAGTGCAGCTATTCAAATTAAATTAGGTTCGCAGTATACAACTTAAGAATCGTAGACGAGCGATTGGTTTTTTAAAAACAAAAAATTGAAGATTCTTAAGAAAATTTATTTGTTTGGATCGTTAATTAACAATTTACGTTTATGAACAATTTACACACGAACTATGCTAGTCGATGTCTAGGACGAAAAAACTCGCAGAGTGCTCGAGGCGCTCTTATTTATACACTTATCTGGGTATCACGTTTAGCTGATGTAAGGGTTTTGTTGTATTATAACTCCTCCACCCTTAGAAGGCAATTTATGTCAAAATGGCTTTAAATTGTCTAAATTAATTTGGCTATTTTTAGGTTTCATTTGTTCGTCCTTTACAGAATAAAAATTTTTTACATTTTTATTTATTTTACAACATAATATAGCATATAAAAGCATTTTATAATTTGGATAATAATATATTAAAATAAGCAGTAGCAATATTACAAGTATAATAGGAATAACATAAGTTGTCCAGGCAGTTCTGTCTGTCTGTATATCAAGCAGAGTTTGAGTTTTTATTCTGTTTTCCTCAAATAATACTTGATTATGAATTTCATTTATTTCGTCAAAATTAACTGTTGTTAAATTAAGCTGATATTGACTTTGTGAGTTTAAATTATCTGTTGATATTTGTAAATCAAATAGTGGATATATTTTGGGTTTAGCAATTGTTTTATGAGTTGATATTAAAATGCTTTTTCCTATAGTGACTTTACAAAATGGTTCAATACTTAATAAATAGTTTCCTACTATTCTTTTGAGATCAGTAGTTCTGTTTGTGCATTCAATTTGCATCTTTTGAATGCTAGGCATAATTAATAAATATGCATTAATTTCTTTTATTTTGATTATTTGATTGTTATATTGAGAAAGTGTTACCTTAGTACAATTTTCTGAGGTATGTTCAATTAGGCTTTTTATACATAGTTCAGATGTTGTCATTCGTTCGATTTCACATATATATAGATTTTCAATAATCGATTGACATGGTTTTATAGTAAGCGCGTGATTTTGACCATTGCTTAATAAATAATTTCCTTTAGGTAGGATGATTTGATTATTTTTATTTGGTAGTGGGAATAATTTAAAATAATCAAAAGTAGTTTTATAGGTAAGTGGAATCATTAGGATAAAGTAAAGTTTGGTGTTTCTTTGGTAAGTTTTAACGTGTATCGTTTTCTCGAAAATAGATAACGTTTGTAAGTCAGGTTGTGTCATTAATGATATTTCAGGTGATAAGTGATTTTGAATATCTTTCAACTCGTTAAGTAATTCTATTGGTTTTAAAATACTTGTATGAAATTGAGAATGTCTTGAGAATGTTTGTATTAGACTAATATCGGTAAGGAGTGAATTTAATTGCTCGATATTTATTAAAGCTAAAGATGTACGGCTTTCAGTAAATATACAAAGTTCTGTTTTTTCAAATTTGTTTATAGATGAAGTAAGTGCCGTCATAGTTGTAGCTAATTCTTTTTGATTTTTACTTAATTCAAAAATTGTATTATTAACTTTTTTAATAAAACTTTTGTTTATTGATAACTGATTTTTAAGATCTGTTTTCAACATTTTTTGATTATCAAATAGATTTTTAAAGTTTCTTTCGTAGCGTTCTCCGTCGTCCGCGTCTAAAACTCCGGTAAATGTTTTTTGTACTGTGCCTATAAAGTTAAATAATCCGCGTTTAACTCTACTTGTTGGGATTATTTCGTTAATCAAAGTCTCGGTTTTTTGAAACTCGTTTTCTAACACTTGTGTGGTATACGTTTCGACATTATTACATATGTTTCTAGTAGCATTAAAGAATTTGAGAAACGTATTTTTGTTTCGGATGTAATTTTCGACTATTGGTTGTAAATCGATGTAGTGCATTAATTCCCAATGTGAAATAATGTTTTTTTGCTTGACCAAGATGTACCATTAGCAATCCAGAGTCCTCGTTTATAGGTGTCAACTGTGGTTGGCATGATGTTATTGTTATTAAATAGTGATGTGTAGATAATAGACAGTTCTCTATAAATTTCTTGCCTTGGTGCGAAAAGATAAAATGTTTCGTTACCAATTATGTATAATTTTTTTAGTAAATCTTTTAAATCTTCTGATTGATAGATAAGAGGTAAATAAACTTTGGTGATGTGTTTATTTTCAATTTTGCTTGATTTTGATGGTTTTGGATTTTCTTGAATTTTTATTAAAATCTGTCGTTTTTTATAATTAAAACAAAGTTTTCGTATCGCATTATACTCTTCCTGGTTTAATTGTTTGAGTCTTAAGTTTTTAAGATTAGCTTTTTGTAAATTTACAAAATTATTAAATGAGTCTTTAGATAATTCTTGATCGAATTCTAAATTATTAATTTCGAATTGTTGCGGATAATATTCTTATTTGTCCAAGTCTATTTCAATTTCAATGTCTGTTGGATTTATAACAATAAATTAAATTGGTTATTGTATACCGTACTAATTCCTAAAAGAATTTCTATGTGGCAATTTAATACTTGCGAAGATAAAACTAGTTTGGTGTCATTTTGATAATTTGTGCTTAGTGTAATTATCTGTTATGTGAAAGGTGATATTTTTATCTTACCGTGAGCTTGAGATAAGATTGTTTCTTGCAAAGGTTTGCCATTCACGTACATTTGTATTTCCGTGCCTGGAATGATGAATTTACCCTTTTTTGAAATCTAATCTCGCAGTTAGCTAGGTTATTATGTCAATGCCAATAAGACTGAAATCGTATATGCAATGTTTGTGTAAAATTTCCGTTTGTTTAAATATTTTTAGAAAGATGAATTGTTACTATATTTTCATGAATATTTTTATTATGAGATGTTTTTACTGAAAATGGTTTGTTTTGTATAAATTTTGAAAAATACGTTTTTGCTAATTATTCATTAATTAAAGTTTTTGCAGCTCCCGTGTCTACTAAAATTTTAGCATTTATTTCGGGTAAAATAATATATGGTAATTTATTTGAGCTACGCGTGTTTTAAATTTATTGTTTCGATGTCTCCGAGGCTGGTTTCTGAAAATTTTCATTTTCGTTGTTCTGTTTGCCCGTGTAATCTTCTTTTTGATAAAATTGGTTTTGATATTCTAAGTATTCTTCGTATGATGTGGTGTCTTCGTCATATGGACTAAATGATGCTTCCTCAGGTTGTCCGTCTTCTGGTAAAACTTCATGTGTATTTAATTCTTGAGAGAACCATTTTCTATGTTGCTCTTGTTGTGGGAATTGTCTATGTTGTACTGAATGCATTTGTGTTCGGTGTGACGATGTATCCATTGGTTCGTAATTTCTTACTATTGGTTTGTTGTCTGGTTTAAATACATTTTGTACTGGTCCAAATGTTTGTCGATTTGTTGGAAAATTTGTTTTTACAGGTATTGGTTGCACGTTGATAGGCTGTGAAGGAAATCTCGGTTGGGTATAAAATTGTCGCTGTTGTGTTGGGAATTGTGGTGCCCTATGTTGTACAGGGTGTGACATTCCTGTATGCAACTGAGGTAATTGACGTTGAAAATATGAAGTAGGTCTAACAGGTGTGTTAGCCACTTTAAGTTGTGTGCCATTTCTAGAAGTTTGGGTGTTGGATGTGCCCGATTGTTGTCTATGATAGTTAATATTTTCTTCCTCTGTTACCATATGAATAGCGTCTTCTATAGTTTCTGGTGATTTACAACGAAGTAGATGACTCATGTTGCCATTAAGTCCGGTTAAATATGCACGTAATGTCATTGCATTATACATATTGATTTTCGCATTTCTTATATCGGCGGGAAAATCCGAACAAGATATTTTGTCTAAAAGTAAACCTCTTAGATCGATACATCTATCTGCGAATTGTAAACATGATTCAGTATGTTTTTGTCTTAATATTGTTAAATCGGCTATTAAAGATTCTTCGTTACGTTGATCTCCAAAAAATATTAAGTAAAATTTCTTTTAACTCGGGGAAACTCCGATACGTCCGTGATGCTAATAATAACGCGGCTTTTCCTATCAATTTTGTTCTAATGTGCAATAATGTAAATGAAATTCTCGCATGGTCATTGTTAGGTGCCATAAGAGTTAATACATTTTCACATGCGTTTAAAAAATTTGATAATTGTGATGTGTCACCGTCAAAACGTGGAATTAAGTCTAAGTAATCCCTAACACTAATTTGTGGTCCCGTATTTGTATTTAAGGCCATAATGTTTGGATTTAAATTTATTTTGTTAGTAGGAACTGGACTAAGTTCAGGAAGTGGATTTTCGGAAAGTGAAAGATAAGTATTAAGCAAATCCGAAAGCTGATTAATATCGTTAGAATTATCGGTCATTAGTTAATTGACTTACGTAAAAACAACGAGTGACTTTTTGATCATCTCAAATATGTAACGATTGATTACAAATTGCAAAATAAGTAATGCTCTATTACACTGTCTCAATAGTCTGAAAGTAAAACAGATATTTTAAAATTTAAAAGTGATTTTAAATGAAAAATTTTATTTAAATTTTGTTAGAATTAAATGAAATATATATATTCTTTCTGTACGTCTATAAATTTGCAGTTGAACGTTGAATAAATAATATTTATGATATTTATAATACTTAAACGTAAAATATGAAATATATGATATAAATTTATGTGTTATATATTTATAAAAATAGTAATTTAATGGTCTCGATGGTTTCTTTTAGAGATGTTTTCTAGCTTGAGCCAACACTTTCTATGAGCGACTTGGGTTCGCACTCAGTCTTTGAAAGTGAAGTACTTTGTCTTCTTTGCTTGTAGGGCTTCTAACTAGTGAGTCTTTTCGACTACTCAAAAGTTAGGTGCAAAGCCTCAGCTGGTGTTCTTAGGGAAAGATTTAGCGAGTATAGCAACCTGAACAGCTCTGTGTTCACCGTAGTCTACTATACTTTCTCTTAGACCCTTGGTTTATCCTTTTCTTTTCTTGATTTTCTTACTGATGTTGAATCTTGATGTCAAATTAAAAATAAAATAAAATTCTGAAAAAAAAATATAAAAAATAAAATTATTAAAAATGAAATAATCGTCGATTTTTTCTTGAAATTTTCGGGAATAGAGATGACGCCCCTCTTATGTGGAATATTTATGTCCTCTATTCTCCGCTTCTTACCCTACGTGATAGATATGCCAGTGGTTCTTCTATCCTAAATTAATCGTTGGTGGGTACCGTATTGACGATACGAAAATCTCGATGATTCCAACCTGATGTCAGCGCGATGCCGCCTTCTTATTCTACGTGATAGATATGCCAGTGGTTCTTCTATCCTAAATTAATCGTTGGTGGGTACCGTATCGACGGTACGAAAATCTCGATGATTCCAACCTGATGTCAGCGCGATGCCGCCTTCCTATTCTAAACGTTGCAGGACGGTTTTTCAACCGGCGGACCTCGATGGACTCCTGCGTGTTGTAGGCGCGATGCCCCCGTGGAGTATTTTCGACCCAAAGATGACTAACCTTGTTATGTTGTAAAATGTCTTCTCAACTACCCTACTCAATTCAGATAGTTTGGAAATGATGTTTTTTTTCAGGTTCCTCTTCTTAAACGTTGAAACGTACGTTACTGTGTTTTTCTGTTTTTCGGCTGTAACTGAAGAAATCCGATCCCGACTGCGCCACTTAAGAATCGTAGACGAGCGATTGGTTTTTTAAAAACAAAAATTGAAGATTCTTAAGAAAATTTATTTGTTTGGATCGTTAATTAACAATTTACGTTTATGAACAATTTACACACGAACTATGCTAGTCGATGTCTAGGACGAAAAAACTCGCAGAGTGCTCGAGGCGCTCTTATTTATACACTTATCTGGGTATCACGTTTAGCTGATGTAAGGGTTTTGTTGTATTATAACTTACATACTTAGATAGGATGCCTTGTAAATATGTCACGCTCTACAATTAGCCAATGGCGGAGATATAGGTAACCATTACCATAAATTTGATAAAAAAAGTAGTAACACTCTGTAGAAAATTAAAGGTGATCACTTTTTTAAGATAAGTTATTCATTTATAGAAAATAATTGTATCTTAATTTTTTTCTATCTCACAGTGTAACAACAAATTTGTCTCTTCAATTATTTAAACTGATTAAAAACGCAAAAAACACTAACATTAAACTACTTAAAGATTAATTATTACAACAGCTATACAAAGTGGCTACTCCCTATAACGATACATGCTTCTGTCCTCCTCATTAAAGAATTCCGTACACGTTAAAAAATTCCAGGACTGTTTCTTATTATTTGGCATGAGGCCAATCTGCGGTCCCTTAGCATTTGCTAATTTTTAATGGAACTAGTGTATACCACTGATTTGAAGTGCCATAAAGAAAAAATCCAAAGGATTTAGGTCAGGCATTCTAGGTGGTCAGTGTTATGGTCTACTGCTACCTATGCACTGAATAATATATAGTGTGTCCGAAATTTCTTTAGCTACAATACTGAAATGTAACGGGATACCGTCATGCATGAACTATAAGTGATATAAAAGATCATCTAAATAAACATCACTCAACAGCAGTGGCAAATCCTGTTCCGAAAAAAATTCTATAATTTCTATTCAGTTGCAAAGGAAGAAAATGGAATCCTATTAAATAGTCCCCAATGATTCCTACCCACATTGCAAGAAAATCGCTGTTGCATTATTGCATGTGGGTTATAATCAGCCCATACACGGTTGTTATAGAAATTCGTGATAGTGTTTTTAAAAACTTGGCCTCGTTTGTAAACAGAATGCGAGATAAAAAATGAGAACTTCGTGCAACCTTTTGCCATAACCATTGCACAAAAAATTGCTGTAAAACTATGAGAGATAGCAAAAAAATTGATGATACAGTTATTGTCTATAATTGAACGATTTATCTTGTGATCGCTTTTAATCAGCAATTGAAAATATTTAAACCATAATCATCTGAGGAAAAGCCAAAACATTTCTAGTAGCTTTTTACCGAATTATGTAAATTCAATTAGAGACAACAAGAAATGGCATCAATCCAAAATAATCTAGCCAAGAATATGGCTGTAATTCGTAATTGTCAAGAAAAAATTAAATTCGAAAATCACCAAATGCAATCAGATGTTATCATATCACACCGAACAACTTAAAACTCCAGATTCAAAAATTGCCGAATGCCAAAATAAAATTGATCATCTCACTCAGTCAAATTTTACTACTCAACAGTTTTTTGTCCAATCAAAATCCGAAATTTGAATCTTTAATAGATGAACAGAAATCCGCACATAACATAAACATAAAAGAAATTAAAGATATTTTAAATTGTGAAAAAAAAAATTAGTGTATGAAGTAGTGGAAAAGATATGACGTTATCCAGGATCTTGATATAATAAACCAAATTGTTCAATCCACAATTGTTAATAAAAACAATGAAATTTCTGAGTTTCGCATATTTCACCTACATCGACTGAGACGTATTACACCGGGAAAAATACGATCAATAAAAATATGTTTTTATAATTCCTTAATATCTCTCAAAATTCTCGGTATAATTCTTCTACTTAGTTTTTATCAAAACGCAGAGGGTGCCTTTGGTGGTAACCTCTTCACACTTTATTTCCAACCAGTACAATTTATTTTCTTCTTTATATAGCATGTTCAACACACGCTGATCACTTAGCAGAAGTTACTTCAACTGATGACAACCTTTTGCTTCCGAAAGAATACTGACCTAGACCCAACCAGTTGACCATAGACCGCAGAGACTCTAGTGTGAACTTGAATCTTGCTTTGACCAATGAGAACCTGGGAAATAGATCTAAAATCAACGCTTCATTCTTAAAATGTATAGATTTTATTACGGATATGTTTTTTTTAAATTGATTATTCGCTTTGTATTCTTTAATGTGTCGTCCAATAAGAGATACTAGTCATTTTTATATGATTCCTTCAAACTCTTTAAACAGTTGGTTATGTGATATCGGCTTTTAGTTTCCTATGTTTCTTCCTTTTTTTGGATACACTAAGTATTATTCATAATATAAATACACATATTATCTGCTTTTTAACTTTAATATTAATAATTCAGAAACGTGTGATGTTATAAAAACTTTTTTATTGAACGGCGTAATTTATTTTATCCGAGTACGCGATTTAAAATAATCATTCATCATGTAATTACAACCTTAATTCCATTTTTCAGCACGGAATATACCCTAGAACTACAAATACGTGTAAACATACATTGGTCAATAAAAGACTGGCAATATATTTCGTCTGCAATGGATTAAAGCCCCAGGTGGTAAATGCAAATATCCAGAGAATGCGTTTATGCTGGTAGATTAATTGTTTCGGAACCCACCTAGCATAAAGTTTATGGAACTTAACATAAAGTTGGTCGTGAAAGGGCGTATAAGCAGTGGTATAGAAATATTGAAGTCCCAAGTAACTTTATCAACTTTTACCTTTGTGTTGGCAAAATTATAGTTTGAGCTTGTTCCAATCTTTCATCTGCGGTGCAAATCGACAGTCGCCTACGCGTTCCGCTTCGTTAATAGTCCTGTGGTTACATTTGTCGACGTATATCGAATTTTGTGGTATAAATAAATTTTATATTTAAAAAATAACTTTGGCGATGTGATACATAGGCTGTAAGAGACAATTAGGGCGAATGAGTTAAGCGTGATTTAAGGTAACTTTAATAGTTCGGAGGATCAATATTTAAAAAAAAAGTGTGTTTTAAAGGTTATGACACTTGGCAAGCGTGTTATTTATAAACATTTTTTAAAACCAAAATCATATCTGAGGGTTGGACCACATATATTTTGACAAATAGGAATCAAATATGCAAACAGATACAGGTTGTCTCAATTAAACCTTATTCCATTAAAACATAGCCTGCAGGCATTTTAATTAGAGTACACAGAGGCAAAAATATTGTAGTCAACCGTAATTTGCAAACTGAAATAATTTACTATTTTTATTAAAATTTTTACGTAACTGGGTGACGTCACTCCTCATGATCCCTCTTATTGGCCGAATGTTGCCGGGCAACCTTTTTTACTTTATAAACCTTGGTGGTGATCGTTATTCCATTTAGAGTTCCTTTGCATGAACATATGTGCCCTTCGACAAAAAGTAACAATTAACCGTTTGAGATTTTGTGTACAAGAGATTTACTTAAATTAATAATTTTTTACCATGTTTAAGAGCAAAGTAAAAGAGGATACTGAGAGGCTAGAGTCGCGAAAATATTAATTCAGTGTTATAATTTATAACCAAACAAGTTGCTGCAGAAATTCTTACTATTCCCTTTGTAAAGTAAACCAATTTCTTTAAAAAATGTATTAATATGTCTGAAAAATAGTGTATGCAAAACTGTCTAGATATAATAACCCGACAATAAGAGGGAAAATTTTAATTATTTACATTTTGGTAAAATTTGGAATATCATTTCTTAAATGGATTTTTGGTATTAAGGTAAAACTACGTTTTTAACTAGCCTATGTTCTATATAGTTATTTTATATCTTCCTCAATTATAAAATTACATAAAATTACACACACAAATAACTGAATCGTTTATTTCTGAAAGGGTCTAAGTGATATTTACCTATTCCGAGAAAAACACAAGAAACATTCTACTATGGTTAAAACGGAAATTTCTGCTTCTTTTAAATTTTTGGTATGTTTAGTTAGACAAATTTTAAACACATATTCACAATAGTTATATCGTCTTACTTAGTTTTTTGACTAAAATTAAAAAACAAAAATTGTAACTTGGGTCCTTTCAGAAATAGACACACATTTTTAAATTTAGAATGCATTTATTTCTTTAATAATGAGTTGGATGTATTTTTTTGGAGTACTTTATTTACAGTAAACAAAATATAAGCATATAAAAATATTAAAAGGTAATAATAACATGAATGGTACCAAAAGGAAAAAAATTTTTTATTTTTTATAATTTTGCATCTATTCGATTTTAATTTTTTTGGTCTTCCAAGTGTTGATAATCACATAATAAAAATCTCTGTGCGGTTTCGGGTACCCACAATACTAAACATTTTAGATAACTTATCTTCCACTCCAGAATGACACCAATGCAGATTTATTGGCCATTCTAAGTTATAGATTTTTTTGTTTGGACAAAGAAAACAGGAAGCTGGACTCTTGAAACTGTATACAAAGTCGTCGTGCTTCTTTTCAGGATGTTCTTCATTTAGAACATTTAGTATATCATTCTCTCCATTATATTCAGTCGAATTAGGCATTTTTATCGGTATAATCGCACAAAAATGGTATCGTACATTCTTTCATACATATAAGTTTTAAAAACCAATAAACACATAAATAACATCAAAACATTTATCAAGGTCATTATTAAAACGGAGCTAAAAACATATGCCCGATTTTCACATCGTAAATTTCTAAAAAGACCTAAGTTGGTAAACTTGGGTCCATTCTACACTAAACGATTATTTAATATCCTCATATTTCACTAAATAAGAATGCAGTGTAAGCTCTTTTTGCATCAAATCATAGATTTTGCTTTGAAATATACATTATTCTGTCAAATCCAAAATCATCAAAAATGCACTAAGACCTTTTCAGAAATAAACGATTCAATTACAAATTACAATAATTTAAATTGCATATACAATAATATAAAAACAATACTAAAAAATTATACCAGATTTAAACAATAGTTTGATCTGTATACTTATAAATTTTCGGATAAAACAAAAAGCACTTTCTAGAAAATATGATTTTTTTAAAACTATAAATATATGTGGCCAGCACATAACTTTCTTATACCAGTATATATAATTCTGATCTAAAAAAATCATTCTGTTTAATTCTTCACCAGGGGCGTGCGGTGAGTTTTGATACAGGGGAAGCAGTTTGTGATATAGAGTGATGGGTAGCGCGAGGCCCCGAGCGAAGCGAGGCAAAAATTATTTTAAGAAAAGGGACGTGGCTTCCGTATACTCATTTTAAAACAAATGTCGAAAGCTGCAAAGTTATGACATCTAGAAAAAAGTACACTTGTAGGACCGCCACTCCTCAATAAACATAAAACATAAAAACACCACAAAAATTAGACAACCCCCGATTCCAAAGCCGAAGCTGCACGGGCGAGGGTTACACTTATGAAAAAAACGCAGACACACAACCATATCCACCGACATTGCCAGCGCCGGTGGCGAGGATTGAACCCGCAGCGAAATAGAGAGTTTGTTAAGTAGTTAACATGCACATACCTACCTATTTACAATGTAGTTTAATCCGCCTCTCCTTTTTTGCGATGTCGGAAATAACTTCGTCGTAAAAGTTTGAATTTTTTGACATCTTCACAAAGTCACTTTCTATTGTTAACAGGGACAATTTTGAAAGCCGCTCTTCACTGGTTAAATTTCTTGAAAAAGTTTTTATTCTCGTGTCCGTTTTGATAATTTTGAAAAAAAGGCAGCCATTCCACTAATACCTTGAAAAAACACTTTGCACGCTTTAAGACACGCTGCAGATTGAGCTAGAACTAAATTTAATCGATGCGCAAAACAATGTACAAATATTGCATTCTGAAAAGTCTGTTTTACTTTGGGCCGGTAGCCCCCAATTCACCAGCCATTACAGCGGCCCCATCATAACTTTGGGCGATAAGTTTGGCACCACACTGTAGATCATCGACTATCTGACAAACTACAGTATATAAAACTGCGGCCGTTCATGGCGTTGCTACGTCTAAAAATCCTAAAAAGCGCTCTTGGAATTTCCCATTTGGATTTATGTAGCGTACTACGATTGACAACTGACTAATATTCGTAATATCGGTTGTTTCATCTAACATAACTGCAACAAAAGGAGCTTTTTTATTTCTTGCTTGATCTTTTCTAAAACAATATTGCTTATCGACTGAATCAAATCATTTTGAATAGGTTTTTTTGTAGTACCGCAAAATCTCGTGAATTTTTCCAGATGGTTACTTAAAATTGTATCGTATTTTGCTAATAAATCAACTAAATTGATAAAATTGCCCCTATTAGCAACGCTTCGAGATTCAGTATGACCTCTAAAACTAAGTTCATTTTCGCCGAGAAAACAAACAATATCAATAAGTCCTTTTAACACTTTCTTTCAACTGCTGATCTAATGAATGCTCAATTCGTGATTTTCCAAATGTTTATTCTTTTAGCACCGCTCCCAAATGAGTTTCACACTTACCATGCCTTTTTGTCACTTTGTGAATGTTGTTTAAATCTGAAAAGCCATTTTTATTCCAAACACCTTTTTCATTTGTGAACAGTACACATGGCCAACAAAACAATTTACACAAATTTTCACAACCCCTTAACTACTGATTAGCACTGTACACTTCAATATTAAAGTACCTATAGCATGATTTAACTTTCGTTTTTAAGAATTTTAAATCAGGTGTTGGTTTCCCATTTCTAATAATATCCAGTTTATCTTGAAACGAATATGTTGAAAATCCCCTTTTCAACAAATTGCACACCACACAAACGCAAATAATATTTTCCACAGTGCTAGAACCAGCTTCCAAATTTAATAAGTAATTCTAAATCTGCGTACACGCGCACTAATATTCAACGTTTTAAAAATCACTTGTCGCCGCACCACAGGTTTAGAAACACCAAAAAAAGTTTTTACAAATATAGCACAAAAGCTGAGAATAATACTAGGAAGATTAATATTAAGTATAATATTAAAATCGATATTAAAATCGAGATTAAAATCTATAAAATAAAACGTATTACGATGCTATACAGCTCAGATATCAAGATTATGAAGTGGGATGGGATGCATTTCAATAAGTTACCTACTTACCAGAGACAGTTGTCTCTGCTTACATATATCGAAGTTGCGCGAGTTCGTGTTGGCTCGATTAATCGAGTGCGTCATCGTTACGGTTTTAGCGTGCAACATTATCTCAGCTGCATAAAAGCAGGGCCGTATCTATTGAAATTGGGTAAAAGTAAATTTTAATGATTAATATATGTGATAAATAATAATTAGGTTCTATTTATGTGTTTTTTTAAATAATCCCAGGGGAAGCACTGCTTCCCTTGCTTCCATGGACCGACCGCCACTGTTCTTCACATACCTCAATTAAACTTTAAAAACGTACCTTGAAATGTTTCATAAGAATTTATTAATAATTAATTATCAGCGTCCTTCGATACTGTCAGTAATAATTCATGTCATATATTTTATTAACTTTTCTTATCGACATTGACATTTTTGTAACTAAATTAGATATTTCAAATGTCAAACTGCTAGATTTATCCTAACCCCATTTTATGAGGTCAAATGCGTACAAAATATCAGTTTACAACAGCTTTATTTAAGTACTTGGAAAATATATTTTATTCACTTGAGACATGATTTATAATCTTTCATCAAGAATATATTTTTTTGTAAAGTCAAATACAAAAAAGTTTGGTCCAATCTTCCGAATTTTCTAATGGCCGATTGTTTTTGGCCTTTAGAACAAGTGTACCAAATTTGAAAGCTTCATCTCAAAAACTGTAGTTGCTATCGTGATACTACAGACATGCAGACAGATTTTTTCCATAGAGTTATGTTTTTTCATTATAATTTTCTAGATTCATCCAGAAATGCAATAAAAATTTTTAATTTTTTTCCCGAAATTGTACCTTTTTTCTTCTTCCAGTCATTATGTCTCTTCTGATGGTACCACATTCACCAAATTTAATGTGTCACCTAAAATGTTGTTGACAATCTTAACTGCCAAATTTGGGAAGTTTTGAGTTATCGCGGATACACACATACATACACACACACACGCACCGACAGACATCATTCGGAAAATAGTCAGAATGGATTCAGGAGGGTTGAAAACGTATAAATCAATCAAAATCTCGAGGTCGAAAAAATCACGATTACTATAATTCCTTATATTTGGTATAAGTAATTAAAAAACAATTACTTTAAATTTTGAGGTTAAGTATCAAACGCTTTTCTGAAACTGTATAAATTGAAAAGTGTGTGTTGTGCATCTTACTTTTTTGATTTTTTTTAGTTTATTGAATCCTTATTGTAATGATGGTGCTGAATGCTGGAATAGATAAGTGTATTAGGTATATTATATTTTTTGACAAACAAAGATTACCAAATAGTGCTAGAATTCTTTTATCCTAATTTCACTTGTAAGCAATTAAAAATAAATTAAAATGTAGTATAGTCTCTCTGTACACGGGGAATAACAAATCACTTTTCAAATTCATCGGCTAGTCTTAGATAAATCAAACAACTGTTTTAGGAAAGTAAAACATACGAATGAAGTTACAAAATGGTAATTAAAACTTCAAAAGTTGCAAAGCTGTAAGATTCTTTTTCTTAATTACATCAGAGTAAATTTACAAGAACAAAAGAAATACGTTTTCGAGTACATATCTTTATTAAGAACTCATTTTTAGCAGACCTTTTTAAAAATTACATTAACGTTATTTACGGTCGAGCTAAGTTCTAATTTTGTTCGGATTTTACTGCAGCCTCATTTAAGAAATTTACTAACAATCGCAGTTAATGAAATTTATATAAGAACGGAATAAATGGCGCCTCGATGGTCTAAGATATCAAAAAATATTAAACATCATAGCGTAAGTGCTCAATTTTCTCGTCAACCAAACAAAGACCGCACAAAAATCCATTAATCAAAATTTGATTAACTAAGCCGTTAATAAAGTGTCATTCTCATCAAGATCCTTTCTATATTTCTTATAATTTATCTTACTTCTTTTTCTTATTCTAGCTTCTAAATCAAACTAGAATTTAATTAAATCCTTTTTAAAATGCAGAATTTAATTGTGAAGAAAATGTAAGTAAGAATAAACAATAAATATCGATAATATACAGTGATAATTTTTTAAATTGATATAGAAATATAAACTACATTTATTTTTAAACAACTTTCCCTGGACACAAAAATTAATTTGTATTTTAGATTTTCACAAAATTTCTGTTGGTGTATATGTACAGTAAAATTGCTTTATCATGGTGTCAATTGAATACAAGACTAGACTATTTAGTACGTTACATGGGAATTTAATAACAAACAACATAATAATATTAAAATGATTTAAAAGCAGAGGACCACTTATTTCAAGTTGATAATTTAAAATACAGAACTTTACAGAACATGTAAGTCAGAGTTATTAAATTTATGAAAACTCAATACATGGCCATTATTGAACGTAACCCCTTCTCATTCCCAGGCCTAGATTTAGGGGTATTCCAGATGCCTCAGTACCGAGCCTACCATCTTGGGGATCCACAGGGCGGGGTTCAAAACTCACCGTCGCAAACTCCTATCAATCAGTAAAATACCAGAAATAATAGTATGCTTAGATCAATTATATTTTCAGGCCCGCTCTAGCTTTTTGGCGTCTTTGTGCATTTTAATATATTTTGCCCCCAATTTTCTTAATGCTGATACATGGGTAAAGGTACAGGAAAAAAATAAGTAACTGAATGAAATACATAGATTGCAATTCCTTTTTGTTTTTTTTTCTATCATTATACATTTTGTTTGCCAGTTATATTATCTTTTCATTATCTTTTTCGGCGCCTCCGATGCCTCGGCGCCGCGCACCGTCGTGCATCGCATGACTTTGCCCTTATATATAGTGCGGGCCTCATTTATTGGAAAATAATAATACAATTCCGTACTTCCTATTACCTACTATATTTTAAGGATGTAATTGTCGATAACCATTACAAATTGTGAATCGGAACGATCTTTCTCTAAGTTAGGCTTTATAAAGAACAAAATCAACTAGGGCGAAACTAGATTAGCAGCGAGAGATAAACTTGTTTGGAAGTTTGGTGCGCAAGCCTGTGGAATTCCGTAGAATTCTCTTGGAATTCCCTAGAAGTTTCTGACATTCTTCAGGAGTTTTAAAATTATTGTAGTCAAAAATTGATTATATGTATATATCGGTTTATATTCCCAGTTACGATGTCATTCGCGATTTTCTCGGTAATTTTCAAGACAAATTTTTGTAGTTCTAAAACTAATATCATGTACTTTTTTTCCGAGACATCCGATGCTGCCAAAAAAGAAACAATTGAACATCAAATAAAAAAAATTACGGCCCAAAAACTGATTTTTTTCAAAAAAAATCAAAATGGCGATTATATTTTTTGTTATAGGGTATTACTGGAACAAATTTCATATATTCAGTTTCTCATCACTTTGGGTATGGCCAAAAAATTTTTAATCGAAATATTAATAGTACGTTGATGTATACATAGGGACTACAGGAAGGTATTTTAAAAAACGATTATCTGAGCTATAGTGTAAAAATTTTCATGCCAAAAAAAAATCCTACTCAACTAGTTGAGCATTTTATCCAAAACGACCACACTTCTGCATTTAATGATGCCAAAATAACAGCTAAAAATAACAACTACAGAAAGATAAAGTTTAACGAAATGATCTGTATAAAAAGGAACCCTAACAGCATAACTAGAAGAACAGATATAGAGAATTTAAACAGCGTTTGCTTTAGCATTATTGACCATCTAAAAAGATTCTTTAATACAATAAAAAAACTAATACTAATTAAAAATTAAAAAAATAAGATAATAGCATCCCGCATATATGTGTATAATATAAGTAATATGGCTTTTTTATATACACTGTTTTACGTTAAAGCTAGATATAAATGTAAATAGGCACTTTCAAAAATGTTTTCAAACTTGTAAAATGTAAAAATATAAAAAACATGCAAGGATAATAAAAAAAAGTTTAAAGGATATGTACATTAGGGTGGAGCGAAAAATTTCAAATTTAAATTTTCGTTTCGCTATAGCGCGGAAAAGTTGCCTTAGGTGCATACTAGCCTAACAAAAAAAAAATATCAAAATCGGACAATATCTTCCGATCGCGCAAAACGCCGAAAGTTTTAAAAAATGACGAATTTTGGCACTTTTTTTCGTATTTTTTTTATTATTTGGGGTTTGTATTTTTTTATCGCTATAGTGCTAAAACGTTAGTACTAATGTTGAATAGCCTGCAAAAAATATATAACTGCTTTTAAAGCATATCTTCCGATCGCGCAAAACGTCTGAATATTTGCAAAAATTGCAAATTTTTCGTTTTTTTTATAATTTTTGAAGATTTTGTTTAGGTTTTTTTTTTAATGCTATAGTGCCTAATGGTTAAAGTAGGTATTTGTATATAAGAGGAAAAATAATTTTGTTGTTTGGAGAATGTCTTCCGATCGCGCAAGTGATATCTATATATCACTGTTTACATTCAAATGTGCAGCTCTTAACTTGCTTAGAAATAATCCAATTAATTTTAATTTCATAATCAAAACAGCCCAGAACTCACCACGAGGAGGTAGTTGCACTTCGAGTTCCACCCACACCCTTCCCTCCATCCAACCGTTAAGAGTGTGTGTTATTTACAATATTTACATTTTACATCCTCGTCTTATTTTTCATTTATGCCGATGCCACTTTGTAATCTGCCTTAGTTGCGAATTCTTCTATCAGGTCTCTCGATGTAAGTGTCGCTCTAATGTATCCGTCCCTTGATTGTAGTCCGCATGCCTTAAGTGAAGCTTCGGTTACTAGCTTCACGCAACGCTCTACGGCTTGCGGACTACAATCAAGGGACGGATACATTAGAGCGACACTTACATCGAGAGACCTGATAGAAGAATTCGCAACTAAGGCAGATTACAAAGTGGCATCGGCATAAATGAAAAATAAGACGAGGATGTAAAATGTAAATATTGTAAATAGCACACACTCTTAATGGTTGGATGGAGGGAAGGGTGTGGGTGGAACTCGAAGTGCAGCCACCTCCTCGTGGTGAGTTCTGGGTTGTTTAGATTATGATATTAAAATTAATTAGATTATTTCTAAGCAAGCGAAGAGCTGCACATTTGAATGTAAACAGTGATATATAGATATCACTTGCGCGATCGGAAGACATTCTCCAAATAACAAAATTATTTTTCCTCTTATATACAAATACCTACTTTAACCATTAGGCACTATAGCATTAAAAAAAAACCTAAACAAAATCTTCAAAAATTATAAAAAAAAACGAAAAATTTGCAATTTTTGCAAATATTCAGACGTTTTGCGCGATCGGAAGATATGCTTTAAAAGCAGTTATATATTTTTTGCAGGCTATTCAACATTAGTACTAACGTTTTAGCACTATAGCGATAAAAAAATACAAACCCCAAATAATAAAAAAAATACGAAAAAAGTGCCAAAATTCGTCATTTTTTTAAACTTTCGGCGTTTTGCGCGATCGGAAGATATTGTCCGATTTTGATAATTTTTTTTTGTTAGGCTAGTATGCACCTAAGGCAACTTTTCCGCGCTATAGCGAAACGAAAATTTAAATTTGAAATTTTTCGCTCCACCCTGATGTACATATAGTTTTACGGTTAAATTAAAATTTTGTGGGTCATTTTCTCAAAACATTTACGAGACATATTAGGTACATAACTTTTTCTTAAAATATGTATTGTACAGGGTGGGCAAATTTCGATGTTTGTGTAGGGTAACTCGGTAACTGTTAGATACAAAAAAATGGAAGACACATTCTCGATCTCTTTTTTGAGACAAATTCACTGGAGAAAACAAAAATCATTTTATGCTTACCTAACCTTACAATGAGGTGGCATAAAAGTTATATTAGAAAAGGTGAAACTGAAAAACGAGAATTTACCAACAACAACATGCCTGAGAAAATGGACATAGAATAAATTCGGCAAACATTTTAATGAAAGAAGCGGGCAGCAAAAATAGAAAAATTATGGAATCGGCAATAATCATCGACTTAGTTCAATTTTTATTTAAAATATAATTTTTGTTATTTTAAATACTGCAGAATCCTGATATTCAGTAGGATATTACTCGGAATACTAAGACCCTCTGGACACTTTCTATGGTAATGTTTTACTAAAACAATTTATTCTTCACAAACGGTGGTAAGTTCTTGCTTGAATCAAAATAGTGGTTTCTGACATGAGTGAAAAACTGAAAAGGTTAGGGAAATTTGTTGATTGTAATGCAATAAATTATTACAGATTAAAAACTTGAACTTCATAAAAAATGTGATATATTTAGAATAAAAATTTTAGGGTTTACGTTTAATTCACTTTTTTAAATTTGTACCATACGGAGGAAAATATGCCCTTTTCAGATTTTCCACAAATAATAGTTACTATTTAAAAAAATTGGTTGCCATAGTAAAGCAGCAGTTAAAAAAAAACACCCAAGCGTGTGTTGAACTACGTCAAACAACTTTTGTGAATGTTATTTTTTTAATTGCCATTTAAAATCCCCACTGAATATTTTAATCATGAATTTGTCGAGTTATTTATTTCTAAACTTCTTTATGATTTTTTTTTTTAATTTTACCAGTGGTTGTATGTATTTTCTTTGTGATGTGTTCTATAAAATTTTGTTACTTTTTATGCGCTGTCTTGGGGCTAATAAATTAAATAAATAAACAAATGAATTTTGGATTGAAATAATGACAAAATATATCCACTGGAGAAATTTGTATAATTAAGTTCCCAATATATAATTTGAGACACTACGTATGGCTCTATTTCTATTCACCTGAGAAAACCACAAATGTATCCCTGATCCTTCAACCCTACATTTCTACCCTAGGGACACAATAGTGACAAAAGTATCCCAATCTGTGTACCTCACTTAAAGCTGTTATTCACAGTCTCTCTGAATATTGTCCTGTCGAGGCCAGTACTAGACGACAAAATTCACACGTGGAACATTTCTCGCCGAGGAAGACTGATTATAGAAAAACTTTCCGGCGAGCAATATAAAAACGAGAAAAACTAGAGGGTTAATGTGTGCGATCCATATCGGTTCTGTAATAGCGACATCAGGTGCTACCTATCAGTTTGAAATAAATGGGTAGATTTTATGCTAACGCAAAGGTGTGGTTTTTATCCTAACAGTTACAAATGGAAAATGGATTTTTTATAGTGATCTATGCATATAAGCATTGTAGAATCGTTTTTCTTATCGCCGCTTGTCTTAAGGAACAGAGCAATTTAATTCTTCACATTATCTTTTACTGCCAATATATTTAAAACGCTTCTTCACTGCTCTATAACTGACAAATAAAACTGGAAAATTTTATTCAAATTTGAAAATTTAATAACTTCGGAATATTTTCAATGATGTTTAACTAACCATTTTCAGTTTTTAGAACCTCGTTTTGTTGGCAGTAAAACAGTTGTGTCAACTGAAAATGCTGCAAGGAAGGAAATAATACCGTGCACAATTTCAAAAAATTTAAAGTCCTTCTGTTTGAAAAGATAATTAAAAAAATGTGAAAAATTGCTTGAAACTAATTGTTTCTGGTGGTATAATTTACAGTAATGCATCTAGTTGGTGAGATACATAACCTAATCAGGGAAAGAACGTCTGAGAAAGAATGTGCCTTCTGCATTCCAGTCTCAATGAAGCGTAATAGTTAGTGCATGGCAGATTTTATGTCATTTGCATACAGCACTTACACTCCCAGTCTAGTATGGTTTCGAGAAAGCTAACGACTTATCGGCAATACTCTCTTGCCGCATGGACCTTGTTTCCTCGGCTAGACAGTTTTATTTAAGACAGTAGATTTTTTTACACATTAGTTATTACACAGGGTGATTCAGTTTTAACCAGCACAATTCTAAGAATCGATAGAATCCGTCAAGATAAGATAAGATGAGATGAGACATACGAGACAAGACGGACGAGACGAGACGAGACGAGATAAGATAAGATAAGATAAGTAAAATATTCGTGATACACAGGAAGCATCAGCTAATTTCCTGATCGATTGAGTATTATCCATCTGCAAATGACCCAGAACTGCCACTTCGACTGCTTCATTCCTAATCGCTCGCTGAGGTTCATGCTTTTTGTTTCCTACAGAACCTGTTTCCATAAATTTTGTCAATAATTGTAAAACATACTGAAAACCAACCCTTCTATCTGAGTGATTACTATTGAATATGCACTAGCTCTAGCACAATTATCGTTTTCAAAAAAAATGCTGACAATTTCTATTCTCTCCTGAAGGGTATAAAGCATTTTGAGAACTCACTGGCAAAATGTATCTCGATTTAAAATTGGTTGTGAACAAATTAATGTTCAAGGACTACCAAATAATCTTATGAGTATTTTATTATTCTAAAACTAACCGGACAAGGAAAGTGTTTTTTGTCGAAAAAACTCGTGTTGATTTGAGGCACTAAAAAATGTAATTTTTTTATAAATTCCAGTACCCAGTGCCGTGTATTTTAGATTTTTTTAAACGATTTCGATTGTGTGTAATCATCAAAAATAAAATTATTTTCCTTAAGAACGATTCGATAAAAGTTAAAAAAAATACACAGTTATGTAGGGAATTGAAGGACCTTTCAAAAGATGTATCACTCGACCCCCCTTGCCATTTGCATTTTTTTGAGGGGTGGCCGTGTAGGGTAGAGGGATGATGGTAGGTATACAAGTATTACATTAAAATATGTCCCCTTTGGAAACAAGGTCGACGTGTTTCACCAATTTTTCAAAAAAAATTTATCTCCAAAGTTATTCAGGGTGACTACTTTTGGTTAGGACACCCTGTGTATATATATATATATATATATATATATATATATATATATATATATATATATATATATATATATATATATATATATATATAAATGTATTATGTGCATTTTTTTTTTTTTTTTTTTTTTTTTTTTTTTTTTTTTTTTTTTTTTTTTTTTTTTTTTTTTTTTTTTTTTTTTTTTTTTTTTTTTTTTTTTTTTTTTTTTTTTTTTTTTTTTTTTTTTTTTTTTTTTTTTTTTTTTTTTTTTTTTTTTTTTTTTTTTTTTTTTTTTTTTTTTTTTTTTTTTTTTTTTTTTTTTTTTTTTTTTTTTTTTTTATGATTGCGTCTTCCACTCCAAATCACCCAACTCTGTGACTCCGACCATTTCGCTGGTAATTTTTGTCTTTTTAAAGTAGTATCCAGGCAAATTTTTAGATTTTTATCTCGATCCTTCTAAAAGTAATGAATTTTTAATGATTTTCATTAAAAAAATCTTCGAATAGCTAATACTTTTTTAAAAATCAAGATATCTAAATAACCATACGGATCCTTTTTTTTAAGCCTAGTTTTATCCTGATACGACTGCAAACTTTTTTTTTTTGAATTTCGAAATTTTTTTTTTATAAATTTGCTGTTTTGGCTATCGAAATTTTTTTCAAGTAACATCATTTTGAGATTAGACTCAAGACCAGCAAACTACAATTTTTTTTCCTAGAATCAAAACTATAAATCAATTTATTTTAACTAATCTTTTTTTTGATTAAATATTTTCTAACGAGCCAATGTCAAGCTTAACTGTAAAACTAATTTTTTCCTTTATTCGTAATTTTGAGTTACTACTGATAGACCCTGTCTTTCTGTACGGACCTTTTATCGAAAAAAAAAATTAATAGATAAATGATAGATTTAAAAAAAACAATCTCTGACTAATTCTTTTGACTCAGAGGTTTATTTAACAAATTTTTATTAATAATGTATAGGACAGTAGTTTGATACCTAAAGAAGGTGCGAAGAAAAATTACTGTATATATTTTTTTGAGAAATAAATTCTATTCTATTCTATTTTATTCTATTCTATTCTATTTATACTCACATGAAACAGATATAATTAGAGATTATAGAAACCAACTTGTACAGCTTCAATTTTATTATTTCACAAGATTAATTAAAATTAACTTGATAAAAGAAACAGTTTTAATTCCGTTTTAAAGTTTTTCTCCATTTACTATGAACAATGTTTTGAGTGTATATTTAATTTGGAAATTTTACTTCCCAAATAAATAAATTTTTGATTTTACACAGTTTATAATTTTAAGTAAACAAAAATCATGTCTAGCAGATATCAAGAAGCTTTTATTAGCACATTTATAATCCTCCAACCAAGTATTAAGTCAATAATTTTACTCAATAGCAATCGGAACGTTGTTTCCAATAAAAATAAATTGGCGAGCCGTAAAAAGAATACTTCGAGTGAACAAAAAACAGAAAGGGATAGATGAAACACAAGCCAGGCACCTTGCGAACTAAACGTGATTTATTTTTTACAGATTTAATG
The DNA here is from genome assembly GCA_029963845.1 of Rhamnusium bicolor. NCBI lineage: Eukaryota > Metazoa > Arthropoda > Insecta > Coleoptera > Cerambycidae > Rhamnusium > Rhamnusium bicolor. The sequence goes on along the minus strand of JANEYF010000165.1, from coordinate 46,879 downwards.
ATTGTTTTAGAGAAAAGGAAAGACTGACAGTATAAAGTATGGCAAGAGTCATAAGGACCATAAGATTCTCTGTCTTATAACTTGTAACAAAAGCAAAAATGAATTTATACACGGTAAACCCAAGAGAGGAACAACAAATCAAATCTTTCTGTTCTAGACAAGTAGTTTCATAATATTTATAACCTGCTTTAATTTTACTTTAATAAATACTTGAAATTGTTAATTAAATTATATTTACTTTTGATTATTTCCCTCATCATAAATCTAACCAATAAGAAACATGAAATTTGTACCACGTGAGTTGTTTAAAATTGAATATATTTGAATATTAGATTGTTTTATTTTGTTTTTATTTCTTATTCGAATATATTCGATTATTCGAATATTCGAATATATCGAATATCGAATATTTGATTTAGAATTAATTCGAATTTGAATACACAAATAATCGAATATTTCGAATTATTCGTATTTGACTCCTAGCCTTAGTAATTTCCTCCAAGATCAAGACATGCGATTTAATTTTGTGGCATTATTTAAAAAATTAAATTTTTCAAGTTCCTATTCATGACATTGACCATTATGTCAAATTTTTGCACCATGCTGTATACAAAACATTATGTATGCCAAATATATTCAAATGCAAATGATGTACTTATGTATAAAAAGGTTTGAACGATTTGAGTTTATTCATATTATTTAAATTTATAAATCGATGTACTAGTACTTTCACTACCCCCTTGAGAGGATAAATTTGAATTTAAATAATGTGAAAGCTAAGAACGAAAATTACAAATTTAATTTATACATTAAAAGTAATCCCTTATTCACTCAGTTTTCAGCAGAAAAGTTGAAAGCGTAGAGTAATTTCGAAGCGTGGTAGGGTCCACACACACATATTTACCTTTGGATGTGTTGGAAATGTTTATTTGAGACGGGATTCCTGCCACATCAAGCAGATAACGAAGAGAATAGTTTTTCGTAAATGGAAGTGACTTAACCAAAGCAGGAAAAAAGGGAAGTGAATTCCTGCGGCGTCTGCAACTAAAATACAGCATTTCCTGCTACTATTGTATTTCCTGCTTTCTTAAGTAACATATAATTCTAACTCACTTTTTATAAATCCACCAACACTTTTTAGGGTTCTATAAATCTTCAGGATAAAGTGGAAAATAGAGTTTTTAAGAATATATATTATATACAGCGTCTATCAAAACATATGAAGCAAATAAGCTGGGAGTATAGGAGTTAAAATCACCTGCTACGCACAACTTAGTAAAAAGTTATTGAGAGTAGTCTTAAATGATTTATATAAAAACCTAGATCATTAATACCCTCAAATTGTAACAAAATTCTTCAGTGGCGCAAAAGGGTAATTTTATAAAACCAAATATTTTAGAAGCTGTAGTACCAAACATGCTTTACTACCCAGTATTACCAAAAATTAAAAATATTGCTTTAAATCTCATTTACCCATGGATTTATAAGCAAGAGGGATACAGTATTTTATCGTGTGTTATGTTGTCCACTTAAAAATCATATTCTAACTTGTTCATGAATACACAAACAACGTTGCAGTATATACACATAGAATAATGACACTGTGGCGTGCTGCAATTTATTCAATATTTACATAGTGATAGAAAGTATGTATATCTGAAAGAATATTTAAATAATAATTTTATCAAATTTAATACTCTAATGTTATAATGGTACAACATTTCACATTACACGTTTTTAATAATAAATTGTTAGAAAATTTTAGTTAATTTACCAAATTAATGAGAGTACGCCACTGGGTTAAAATTTTAACAATTAAAATTCGGAAGAAATCAACGTGAACTAAAAGCGCCTAAAGCCTGAACGACTGTATTCAAATATATGTTTAAAGTGATATACAGCGAGGGGCAATAGTGCGTCTGACTTCGATATCTCGAGTTCTATCATAGCTAGAAACTTGATTTAAAAACAAATAAACTAGACGAAAAAGTCTGTAATCGGAAATTATTTTCGATTATACAGGGTAAGCCAAGACGATTCTACAGGGTCAACTAACATTTTTTTAAATAGAATGCTATGTATATTAGAACATTTTTTGAAACTTCTTTGTGGCTTCCTTTCGCTCCTAATATTATGATTGACTTTCTCTCAACCACTTGGATGTAATGACTTTTCAGGTTGGTAGGAGGAAGCCACTGTCGGTTAGAACTAACCAGGAACATTTCTATCTGACTACTTGGCCGAGGCGGGCGTGAACCCTATGAAAAATTTGTGCTTCATTCATTTGGCTCTGCTTGCTTTGTTGAACGTTTTGTTGAGAGGTTTTGATTCATATAATTAATACTGGAAAATTAATTGCAGGTTTATAGCAGCACAATTATTTTTTTTATTTAATTTTGTTTTTTTACCACGAGCAATGGCATATCACCTAATTACCACAAATATATTTGTACTTCGAAAATGTCATGCACAAGTTCACAAATTCCCTAATAATTGACAACTTTGACAAGAAGTAAAATATCGATCCAGCATTGATATGGTGTGTATATACATACTAGTCAGAGTTTCCTCTGACTAGTATGACTAGATCATCTGCATATGCTAGAACTTCAACCTCCCACACTGTGAGAATAGCCAGTAAGTCGTCCACAAGAAGTAACCACAAAAGGGGGAAAGAACCCCAACTTGCGGGCATCCTCTTGTGGCTCTAAAGCTGACTGTTTCTTCCTGTAGAGATGTCGTTATAATTCTGTTTGATAGCATAGCACGAATCGAGTCTCCTATAGTCGGCTCAATTCCTCTGGCGGCTACTGCTGCATATAAGGAGTCGGGCAGTGCAATGTTAAATGCTCCCTTAATGTCGAGAAAAAGCTCCCACCGCAATTTCCTTCATTAGAAGGGATTGGGTGATCTTCTCGACTAGATTGTTGAGTGCTAGTTCTGTTGATTTTTCTGTTTGATAGGCATACAGATGGATATTGAGGGGGTGATGGTTCAGGATGTTCCCCTGATATATCCGTCCAGCACCTTCTCTTGGCCTTTCAACAGAAAAGATGTCAGGCTAATTGGTCTAAACGATTTAGGGCTTGGTTCCTTCCATCCCACTTTTGGTATATATACTACCTTAACCGCCGATCAACTGAATGGGATATAGTTCCATACCAGACTAGCTCTGAATAATTTAATGAGGAATGGGATCAATATTTCCAGTTCGTTTTGTAGTAGAGCTGAAGAAACTCCGTCCTCTCCTGGCAATTTGAATGGTTGGAAGGGTTTGATGGCCCACTTAATTGTCGGTAGTGTGATAACCTTTTTATCTGTCAACCAGTCATTTTTATCAAGTCGTTTTAATCGTCCTTCTGACGGTGACAGCTGTTGGTCATTCAGATTCAAGCACCCTGGGAAGTGGTTATGTGCTAAGAGCTGTAGGGTTTCTTTTCCAGAGTCCGTGTATAAGCCATCCGGTCGCCTTAACGAGCCGAATTCCTACGTCGGCTCTCTGGAAAGAATCTTGTGGAATCTAGTATTGTGAGGTAGGTCATTTATACTCTCACAGAATTAGAAGGGGAAAGTAGTAATTTACTTGCTCAGTAGGGAAATTATTGTACCTATCAGAGGTGTCTTTTCTCATTAAAGTTAGGTTATATCAAGCATGAGCATGATGAAAACAACAAATGTGCATGATTATTACTTACGATTTTCTGTAGCAGATTCTTTTGGTACCGCATGATCGTCAGGATTAAAATGTTCCTTACAAACACACGAATGTTTCGACGGAGTAAAGATCCCTGCGAATCACTACCAACCACTGTTTAGGCGAGTTTTATCTCTCGGAAGCATACGTCCGTCTTTTGTTTCAGAACAAAATTGAACTGCACAACACTGATGCATAATTAATAAGTTTTTTTATTTACTGGTGTACGAAATAATTATAATAAAACCCTATAAACTTTTTCCGCGCTTAACAATAACTTTTTGAGAGCGACCTTACTCGTTAGTGGCGCCAACTGGTGAGAATAAAAATGGTAGCTCTCATTAGTAAAGGAATGCGTGTTGGGGCTATCAACAGTATAGCGGCACATGTGTGACATCCGGTGGTCACTGCCTAATGCATTCTAAAGCACGTACCACTTCACTATTAGAAACCCCAACTTGCATTCCTTTATTGACTACACTTATTGGAACTAGTATATATGTTCGTTTAAAATCTATACACCCAGGAAAATTTATATTTAATCAAGTTAGTGGTAGTGGTCAGCAAAAACGATAAAAGTTGCAGATGGAAAGATTTATGTACATCACTTGTATTAATTAAAAAAGAGGGCAAGTCACAAAATTGATGCCTGCAGAACTCTGCACATCGTTAGTTTTAGTTTGGATTGTCTATCAGATTCTTTTTAAATCCGATGGGTGTTCAATACGGATTTTTGAGTCATTTTTTTTTTATTTTAACGATCTAAAGTTATAAAATATAATAAAAAAGAGATAGGGGAAGGTACGTGTCTTTAACTTTCCATGGCTTACCTGATATATAGTATCGGATTAGATAATCTATTATAATATCTATTCAACATTCAATATTTGTTATTGGCTTAAGGCCAAAGCAGCACTGTAAACAAAGTCTTATTATTATTTATTAGATAACGTAAGACATTAGGTTTCTAAGATACACGCCATGAATATTATCCCTGTCTGGTCATCAAGAGAGTAAATATTTACTTTGAGAATTACCTCTGAGCTATAATGCTTATTAATTTGCAGGAATTCATTGTAAACATGAACAGTACAATCTAGAATTGATCACGTTTGCTTATTGAAACATCAAATAATAGTTTGGGCACAACACAAATTATTTCTAAAGATAATATGTATTTAGCTTAGTAGTTTTTATACAAAAATAGTCCAAGAATATGAAATACAAACACTTTAACGATTGGTACAACCATCAGAGGTATTGATAATAAAAATATGTATTTAAGTTACTGCAATTGAGTTTATCGATTTTATTTGATTAAATTATGTAATCTAAGCTCCTAGAGATAAAATTAAGAAATAATTACGAGACTGGACTTTTGGTAAAAATATTTAGGATAGTATGCTTATAGTTCGGAGGATTAAGTTCATATTTTAAGAAAATTGTGCATTTTACAGGTAAAAGCATGAAACTTGGCAAGCGTTTTATTTAAAGCTAATTAATTAATTAGTAATTCTAAGCGCTGCTGCAGGCATCGGCGGATTGTGCACTTTGAACCGCTTTTATCTAAACGTTAAGGGTTCGCCATAATTTTTAAGAAACTAAAGACCTAGTTCCAAAAATGGATTTTTCTCTTCAATATATTTATATTTTAGTGCGCGCAATATCATTTTTGGAATCGAAATAAAAAAATTTCATCAGCTTTCAATTAATGTCTCTAAAGTCTTATTTTAAACTACATTTTCCTTAAGAATCGTTGATCAAACTAAAATATTAGATTCAGAAAATTAATTTAAATTTGTTTTAAAGTTTTTTAAAATTCATATTTTAACCTATTAATAACTTGTTTTATTAGGATATTTAACACTTATCGTAGAAACAGGATAGATCAACGTTGTTAAAATGATGTATCACTATAATAACGTTGGTGTAGATCTACACCACCCCCCACTAGATATTCATTTATTTAATGTCAAAATTCTCAAAAAATACGGAATTAAATTTTCGGGAAGCTGATTTTCACCCACTATGAAAAAATTTTAATTAAAGGTTGGTCACATTTGTCTCAGTCTACAGATGTTGTATGTAACAAATAATATTTTATTTTAAATTCAATTTTCGTAGAATGTGTTCCAAAAACTTTACCTAGAAAGTCCAGATACCTCCCTTGGTTTAACAAAAATAGTATATGGGAGATAAAACATAAGGAATTACTGCGAAACAAATACAATAGAGGCAAAAATCAGAACGTTCATGATGAATATACGTCCATTAGAGCAAAACTGAAATTAGCATATAAAAAGTATATGAGTGACATAGAAAATCAAATGAAATCTAATACCAACCATTTCTGGTCTTACATTCACGAGAAACAAAGATCATTCAGTATTCCCAATAACATGAGATGTAAGAGTGAATCCTTTGATGATCCCACCATAAATTATTAACAAATTTGCTGAATATTTTGAAACCTCTTATTACCACACATTCAAATACAGATGCGCCATTAGATAATAATTGTCATGGTATTCCTCATTTGCTACTAAACGAAATTTCTGAGAATGATATCTTAAAAGCCCAAAAAAAATTGTACTGCTGGTTCTCATGGTTTCCAGCTTTTCTTTTAAAGAATTGCGCAGTAATACTCATTACGCTCTAAAACATTTCCTGACATATGGAAACATTCAATAATATATCCTATTTTTTAAAAGTAATAACATACATGAAATAGAACATTATAAATTATAGACTTATAGTGATATTGAATAATTTCGGTAAAACTCTTGAAATTGATATTATTTTTCCTCATGTCAAGCCTCTCATTTGCCCTAATCAACATGGATTTTTCGTTGGTAGATCCATCATCAGCAACATATTCTGCATTACACAACACCTAGCAGAAGACATTGATACTGGAGGCCAGATCGATGTCGTTTATACAGAGTTCTCGAAAGTCTTTGATCGTCTAGACTATGACATACTACTTAGTAAACTAAGTTTATTCGGTTTCGTTGAATCTCTCATTATGTGTCTTTCTACCTATTTGCACAATAGAAAACAGTATGTAGTGTACCATGGTTACAATTGTAGAGAAATATTCGTCAAATCTGGTGTTCCCCAAGGTTCCAACATTGGACCCTTATTGTTGTTTATAAGCGATATCGGGTCTGACTTCCAATACATGTTTCTTTTGCATCAGATTATTTAAAAATATATAGATCCATAAAATCAATAAATTATTGTATCTGCTTACAAAATTATTTGCTTACACTTGAATCGTGGTTTGAAAAAAACAAGTTGCCGTTGAATGTCGGAAAATGCTATATTATGTCTTACACTAAAAAAAGTGTTCCAATAATTAAAATGATCAGGTCGTGAAAAGATGTAATCAGTTAAAAAGGTCTTGGTATAATATTTGATTGCAAGTTAACTTTTCTTGATCAGATTTCCTCTGTTATCAGTGTAACTTATAACAATGTATGTTCTTCTCAGAAACACAAAAGATTTTCAAGATGACACCACTTTGCTTCTTCTCTTTAATGCATTTGTACGCTCAAAATTAGAGTATTCTGCTATTATATGGCATTGTGGATATAATGTATATGCTAATAATATTGAAAATATTCAATGCAAATTCCTAAACTATTTAGTTTATAGACGTGATGGAGTATATCCTGAAATAGAGACCACTCATAATGGTTTGCTTTAGCGATTTCATATTAATGATTTATGTGAAATTCTCGGTATGATCAATTTTCACATACCATTAATTTTCACACGCAACACTTCTTTATTCTATTTAGTGCACCGTAAAACGGTGAAAAAAGTAGTTTCCTTCTTGAAAAAAAATTTTTTTTAAGGTACAACCACTTGGGACCTTCACAGCATGATAGCCTAGGTCCTTGGCCATCTGTAATGGCCAATTACAACATTTTTTGGAGGTCAAACTTTTTTTTATTACGAAGAATGTCATAAATTTGTCAAAATTAATTTTTTCTTACTTTTTTCACACATCCCTCATGATATCTCCGGAACCAATCGGGATAATTATAGGTATTTTTTTTTAATTGATAAAGGAAATGTGGGCGAAGGTCACTGCTTTAATTTTTGTTTTTTATGGAAAATTTAATTTTTTTGTAAAACTAGGTAAAACTGGAACGTTTACTTTCCTTGCTGCATTTTTTTCGGTATGCGAAAAACTTTTTATATTTTAAGGAATTTTGTCATACCATATGTGTATGAAATAAAGATTACACTTCAAGGAAGTTTTTTTAAAAAAAGTCAGTTCTCTACGACTTATAGTTTTCGAGATTTAGATTTTTAAAGTTACGAGTTTTTTCGATCCTAGATGCGCCTCACTGCGGCGCCACTCAAGTGTGTGGAGTGTAGACTATTGAATACAAGTAATCTTATATTATACATATATTATCAGTTAGAAACAAACTTTTCTTTGTGTAATGTGAATGCCAATGAGTATTATTTTTATTGAGTTTTTACATATTATTTAATGCTTAACAATGGAATGTTTATTTTATGTTATCAGAATTAAAATCAGGTAATACAATTCTGGTAAAATCTGTTGATACTGATGTCCTGATTTTGCTTTTACATTATTACTGTGAAACACCAGATATGTCCCAAAGGAATATATTTATACAATTAGGACATAGTAATAATATACATTTTTTGTCAATTAACAATATTGTGGCAAATTTAGCAGAGGAAATTTGCAAGAAAGTACCTATTAACGATTCATTGCCTAACTGGTTGTGACACAACTAATGCCATGTATAAAATAAGGAAGAAAACGGCATTCGATGTTTTATATAAAAATTTAAATAATTTAAAAGATTTAGAAAACCTTCCTTTTCTGTCAGAGGATAATGCAATGGAATTAGGGGTAAAATATACGCTTTATTTATATATGAATAAAAACAAAAATATAAAATCCCTAAATGAACTGCAATGGGACTTAACAACAAGTACAAATCGGCCAGCTTCTGAGCTGCCTCCTACTGACCATGCTTTTAGACAACATTTAAAAAGGTAATAATTATTTTTCTAGATCGCCCATACCTATTAAAAAAGAAACAAAACACCTGCATGTAATTATTTTCTTTTTAGGTATAATAATATAATAATAATAACACCACATGAAATTACAACCCTCTTTATCCCTGAAGGTCTGGAATGTGTGAGAGAGGGCTACACATTTAGAGACAATGGACACACACCCAATGTCCGAGTATACTACGATTAATCTCTCTCACAGAAAAATGCCAGTTCCTCGACCGGGAATCGAACCCGGGACCCCGAAGTTTTGAGGCAAGTACATTACCTCTAGACCACGGAGCCAGGTGTCTATATCAATTAAAAATTTAGTACAATAGCCATATACAATACATGCAGATGGAAGATCCAACTCGATACGGTTGGACATTTGAAGAAAATGTTTGGAAGGCAACTTTTTCTGGTCAAGAATCTGTGCCCGATATTGTAAGGCAAAGTTTGTCAATAAGATGTTCCGACAGGGTCTGTAACAACAGATGTACCTGTTTTGCTCAAGGTTTGAAATGCTGCAGTGAGTGCAAATATGCAAACTGCTGCAACCAAGGAACTGTCTAGATATTTTTTAGATACCGACGTTGACGATTTTTTAAAATATTTTTATAACAAGTTTTAAATTTATATTTTAAAATAAATAATTATTTCGTCTTTTTCTTAATTCAATTTTAGGTTTTAATGTATAAATATAATGGATTTTAAATAATGTGCAATGTAACTAATGATAAGTAAAACCTAAGTGCTTATGAAAATAAAATTTATATTAAAGATATGTCAAAAATAATACTTTATAATATGCACCCACAACACGCATAACACACTGATTAAAGCACAGTAGAACCGGGGGAAACTGCCGCAGAAACTTAATTTCAAATAACAATAACTTGAAATGTATAAGTCGTAGAGTATTGCGTTTTTTTAAAAACTTCCTTGATGTGTTAATTTTATTCCGTATGCATATACTGTGGCAAAATTCCTTAAAACAAAAAAGTTTTACGCTTACTGAAAAAAATACTGCAAGAAAAATAAAAGTTAAAGTATTACCTAATTTTATAAAAAACTAGGTTTTCCATAAAGACTAAATTAATTCAGTCACCTCCGCTCACGTTTCCTTTATCGACTAAAAAAAAAAAAAACTTGATTATCTCAATTGGTTCCGGAGATATCGTAAGGGATGTGTGAAAAGGTACGAAAAAATTAATTTTGACAGATTTATGACATTTTTCATAATAAAAAAAGTTGGACCTCCCAAAAATGTTGTAATTGGCCATTTTAGATGGCCAAGGGCCTAATCTATTATTCTGTGAAGGTCCCATGTGGTTGTACCTTAAAAAAATTTTTTGAAACGTTTTTGTCGGTTTTTCAGTGTACTAATTTGCCAACGCCCAGAACGAATGTACTCAGTTTCTCACCTTTACATGTAATGTGCTCGAATTACCAAACTATGCATAATGTAATTGAGATATATCTTTTAATGTAATATTTGTGATATAAGAAATTAAATTCTTAATGTCATGTCATTTAACTAATCTATATTCTCACACTGTATTATATTTCATTTAATGTAATTGTTATTGCATTTTTTCCCTGTCCTGTAAAAGGGTTTGTTCTTTTGGTCAGTGTATGTATAAAATAAAAATAAATAAAGTAAAATGAAAGAAAATAAATAAAATGATACTCTTTGAACTAACATGTTTCAATAATTCAAGCTTGTTCCGTCACCGAAAGCAGATATGGATATTAGCGCCCTCGAGTCATTTAAAGTTATTGCAGCTGTACATAAATAAAATATCATAATAAATGATTATATTCGGAGGAGTAACATAATAATTTTTAATTGTCACGTTCAGAACACGCATGGGAAAGTTAATCAGAGTCCTGGTCATAACCACTACATAGACAAGAAGGACTGCAAAGAAAGTCAACTTTTATACATTTTTAAAACTTTCAACATGAGCTTTTGCCTTTGAACCTGACTAGCTCACAGGATTCTGCATAAGGAGGAGGTAACGCGATCCATTTCGGTTTCCAAGGTGAAAATTGTGAAGCTCGAGTCCAGCTAAACATTTGCAAATCAGATAGTTCTGGAGCTATTTGAAGGGTCTGTCCTCAGACATAGCCTGCCTCATAGGCCACTCTGATGATATGCTGTTTAGTTGCATCATCTGTAGTAGTATATTACCCAAGTGTCTATTTTTCTGTGCAAATAGCGTAAGTCTAGCTTCGTTCACATTTGTGTCTTGGCTACTGCGATCATATATTAGAAAGGCACACTTTTAAATAGAAGATATAACAGCAAGATAGAAGGTATGTATCACTTCTAGGTAACTGTCCAAATTGCCCAGCAAGTTACTTTACCTCTTCCTAATTTAAAGTATCACTGCTTGTTAGAGTGAAAGCTGGTAGAGTTTTGTATGGAAAATTGGTAGAGCTTTGCACCTTTCTCTTTCAATGCCTCAACCATTTTACTTATGTCAAGAATGCGAAAGGTTTTCCCTGTGAATGCCCACAGATGGCAGTTTAGAATATTTACATAATGCAGTGTCAAAGCCACAACATCCGTATCCTTTTGTGCCCTCGTGCAACATCATGAGCTGAATGCAGTGCAAGATCCTAGCAACTTTAAATCTTGAAGGATCATAGAACGTGTTCTTCTAGAGTATTTAAAATATATCCTTGGTATGGTACTGATATTATCTGGATAGCCAGTAACTGGAAAAGTTCTTGCTTGTTTTTATCCTTTATTAAGAAATTAGGTCAGTTTCTTGGTATTGCCTACGTTATCTCAACCCAATGACGCGTTCTTCTCCCCTTTTAGCTCGCCCATATGACTTGAGGCTGTCACGCTATTAGATATAAAATACTATGTCAATTCAGAGTAAACTGGGGTTTTGAAACTGATTCGCGATAAACTTGGTTATCTTTTGTAAATACTCCATGAAAGTGCCATTTATTCTGGAATAAACATAAGTGCACTAGCAGGACGGACCATCAAGGATAATTATGTCAATATCAGGATCTTCATATCTGATTATTTTACAGCTGATGAATTTCTATTTTCCTTTGACTCTAAATCTAAAAGTGATACTGTATGCCATAATAAAAATATTGAACGGAGAAATCCATTTTTAGAACTAGGTCCTCAGTTTTTTGAAAATTTTTCTGAAATCTTCAGGCTTAGAAAAAATTTGTAAAGACTAAAAAACATTGTCTTATTAAAAGAAAACAAAAAATATTAAAATCAGATCATCCAATAAAAAGTTATAGGCTGAAAACGGATTTTGACTTGTAAAAAAAATATAAACATATATAAGATGTCAGAACTAAACGAGGATGAGTTTAACAGAAGCCTACAGTTTTTCAGTCTAATGTTAGAACCTTGTGATAATAATGACAATTTGGGATATTGATTCTATACTCCCATGTGTAAGGTAAAGATTGGCGCGTGAGTAACTTTTGACTCACGCTCACACATGTTTACGACATTCAAAATTTTGCTCCCGTACACTCACGCATTAAATATAAAAGTTTAGAACAGGAACCGTAATGAAGACATCTCTTAAGTTTACTCCACATAAATAATGAAATAAAAGTCTATACAAGAAATTTGGTCGTGTCGTAATCGCAGCTTCGTAACATAATAAGTTTTAACGAAAAAAAATACATTGCCAATGGGATCTGTATTATCGATCACGTAATGCGAGAGCGAGTATATGCGATTGCGCAATCTACAACACGTAACACGATGAAAATCGCATCATGCACGCTCACACATGGAATATTTTTAATCATGAAAATTTTCGTGCTTTATGGCTTTCATGTTACACACTCACGTCGTGTTACTACGTGACATGTTGAAAATACGTCGTGCGTTCATCCCTAGTGTAAGGTTTAATTTTTTTCTTATATAACACTTAATCACGACTGATAATTTATTTTAAACAGTAACCGGGCTAGGCTAAATTGAATACATACATGTGCCGGCAAATCAGGCAAAAGAACAGAGAATTTTTCCTACAATAAAATGACTGCCACGTCTGATTTGAACCCAAAAATCGTCTCGATAAACTCTTAATCCACTTAGCAAATCAAATACACCACTTTAACCTTAATACCAATTTAACTAACTTAACAATACAAGGCCAATCCAAAAATCGCCTTAATAAACTCTTAATCCACTTAGCAAATCAAATATACCACTTTTAACGTTAACAGGTTGAGTGCCACCTTAAAATAAAAAAGTTGGATCCCACAGGCCATTCGCTTTTCTTTGCTAAAACACTTAGATAATAGAGTCCTAACACACAAACAGTGGTTTGTGATGAGAAAAAATAATCTGAACTACCTAAAATTTCATTTTTTTTTTTTGTGATGCTACATTGGCCTCACGCGGCCACCAGTTTGGCTATTTGTCCTAAAATGCTATGTAAGACCAATGTGTCACCACGGATTCTTCATGTTCTAACATATCAGAGAGTGCTGACAATAATAAATGCGAAGCTTGTGGGGGAAACACGTTTGTTTACATTGTTTTTTTGTTGTCCATAAAACGACCAAGTGAATCATTTATATTGATTTTGTAATAATCAAGTTCGTTTTAATTTTTTATATTTGTAATGTGAGTCGTTAATTTTAATTTTTTATATTTGTTATACAACTTTTAACAAATAAAAGTATTAAGTTTATCATTTGCCTGTTTTAAAAAAATTAAATATTTAAAATTAATTTCTCGGCCGCGTGGTGACACTCTGGTCTTGCCAATGCACAGGCCAAATAACGTTTCAGGACCGACAGGCCATGCATTATATGATCTCATATGTTTTACACAGTTACGTGAGACCATAGTCGACTTACGTAGCCAAATGTCACACAAGTGCTTGAGAGTCCACATTTGTCACACGCGGCCGGTAAAGCAAAATCATGTGCGAGACCACATTGCCACCACTTGGCACTCAACAATACTAATTTAGCTAACTAACTAACACTAACACTATACAGATTGTGTACTGAATCATTAGACTATGGAGTGTAGAGAAGGAGAAACGTCTCCGTGTTAAAAAATGTGATCGGATTTTCGATGGAAGAATAGGTGGCGCTGATTTAGAGAAGGTATTCTACGTGATTTTGTTTTTACTATTTTTATTATTTTTTTACGCTGTATAATTCTTTTCAATACCTACATAATATTATGTTTTCGTTAGTTTATAGAATCTGAAGCTAGTTTCAGAGATATAGTAAGTGTTTAACTTCAGACTCAATCCCCTAATACGATCAGCGCCACATCTCATACCTTACAGAATTCAGACCACATTTTGAACGTACCGTCCATAAGAGACGTTCCTCCTTCTCTACACTCCATACATTAGACATAGTTTTCTTAAATGACAACCTTACAATGTAAATCAGAGGCAGGTAAGCCATCACTCGTCAATGTAAGTATTAGGATAGCAGAGAATTAATTTTCCATCTAGCTTTCGTGCGGTCAACAGTGCAAAATTCCCGCGAAACGATGCCAATTTTTAGTTTTTCCTTTAATGTGCTATGTCTAATGATTCAGTACACAACCTGTATAATAAATAAAAAGGGATTTTTCAACAAAACTAGTAGAAGTGTGTACCTTGCAAAGATCTAAGCACAACTGTGTCTATATCGTATCATATTCTTTCTATAAAAACCCCCTATCTGATGCAAAAGACAAATAGTTAGGTGATGGTTGTTAGTCATAGTGACATATGGTGAATAGAAGAACTTAGTATGTGCTATTCTACACAATTGAGATAATTCTTTAACCATAATTACATAATGTAACTGCAAAATATCTTTTTTATATCTTAACAAAATAATAAATTATTGTCCTATCTTCTACATAATTATGATCACAATATAATATAATGGACAAAACGGAAACCTTCCTTACATATGAAGCAATATTTTGCCTTAACGGAATAATAAACCGACATAATTGCCAAGAAAAATCTAAAACTAATCTACACTGGATGGAACAGGTACACATGTAACAATGCTGCAAATAAAACATTTTTAGGAAGGTATTTTTGGGTGTCATATTATTGGGTCATTCTTAATAGATGGAAATTTAACTCCTTAAAAATTTTTGAAACTTTTACAGAACAACTGTAATTTCATGCGCTGCTTTACTTTCTAAAGGAAATAATTTGATTCAAAAAGAGTGTTGTTTCAGCAAGATGATGCCCTACACTCGCATTGTGGGGTTCAAATGAGGGAATATTTAAATCAGGTGTTGATGGATAGATCAGTAGACGGAGATCCATGGAATGGCCTGCTAGGTCTTCCAATCTAATGCCCCTCGAATTTTTATGGGAAAACTTTTTCAAAAACTGCTTTTTTTTCACCTATTTGAAGGAAGCATTAAAGGTTATAAGTTTTTAAGACATATTCAAAGTAAAAAAGCCTTTTTCTTTACCTTGTCAAAGTTCTGTTATTAAAACCTGATATAACCTGTATTATATTCATAAATTTAGAATTTTTCGTAAATAGAAAAACTGTCAATATACATTAATCTTTTTAATCAGGGTTGTTAACGCATTGAATTAAACTTCTAAATATGAATAATAATAATAAATAATAATAATACTGTTAAATTTCAGTATGATCGGGAAGGGAATATAAAAGTACTTTTAAGCAGGATCCCAAACTTATAAAACGTAAAAATCTGAATTTTTCGATAAAATATTGTTGGAAATGAAAAAAAGAGGTCTTCTCACAAAATTATTTACTGATGCTACCGGTTTTGTGAATAAAACTTTGTTTCACATCACGAAACCGGTAGAATTTTGGAGAAATAGACCTCTTTTTTCATTTTCAATGAACACTCACGTGGGATTGACCTTTTGACAATAGATAAAATAATGTCTTATCGGAAATAACACAAGAAATTTAAACTTAGTACCTATAAATTTATAATGGTGGTAATCATTAGATTTCTCGGCATAGCAGCCACTGCTTGAAATATGTTGCTGGAGGTTAAGGGGCGTCTTTGAGTAATTCATATACGATTAAACTGTCGCTAACAGATCGACTTCTTACTCCTTTATCTTGAAATATCAGAGTTTTTTTAAATAGGATAGTAAATTATCATATAAAGTTCATACAAAGATGTATAGAAAACAGATACTGATTTAAGATCGATTTGGAACCAAAACGATGCATTTTCATTTTTCCGATATCTTTTTTATATTTAATTCCAAGAGCGATAATAGTGCAAATTTGAAAAGTTTTTCATAATTTCCATTTATTCTGTTTCTGTGCAAATCGAAATATGGACGATTACGTAAATTACTTTGGAAAAAGTTTAAAAACTTTTCTAACTTTCCTAAGCGGCCTCACACACGGAAACATGACGCGATGTATCGACTTGTAGGTTTCATGAAACTTGCATCCGATACGTCGATGCCAGTCTACATACACTACAACTTGCATCATAAAATCTGGGAGTCGATGCGTGCAAATCAACATATTTCAGTATGTGTATGTCGTTTTAGAATTAGTCGAATGTTCCATAACGAATTTCTCCAAAACTTGTTTGGAATTCCTCATACTTCTCATGCCTGCACACATAACTTAAACAGCAGTTAAATTATTCAGTGCCTGAATATCTGACGGGTTTAGACTTGATAGAAGTATTTTGTGTTTTCCATTTATCACACATATGTGTGTTTAAAATGTGCCTTTATCCTGTGAAAGATATACTACTGCAAGTCTACTAGATTGATTTGAATGGTTACGTATTAATTTATACTTTAATACCATCTTGTTTGGAAATATTTTTGAGAAAAAATGCAGTTAAGAAAAAAATTATTATAAAATACTTCCTTTCATTATCTATTTTTGTCTATTTTGTAAATTCTCATCATCTGAAACTAGTGGTAAATTTTCAGTTTTGGCGTCACAGCTTTAAAGTTCCAAGCTCCACTTGAATACTTTTTGCTACAAATTGACAGTTTAATCGACCAATCAGCATCTACAGATTAAAACATATTTCTCACAATTGATTGATTGATTTACATTTTTTCACATCATTAAATTTGCTGTTTTTCATAATATCTGTGTTTTTGTGAAAATACTCGTACAAATATAAAATGGGGAATTCAAAATATTTACATCTTTGTGAGCATTGCATAATTTAAAAATGGAAATATAGCCAATCTAATATAATATATTATAGTGAAGAAATCTCTGAAATTAAGAGTGATAATTGAACTTATTCTTACCTTTGCAACAAACTTCTCTTGCGGGAAATTCCTTAAAGGACTTCCTTCCCTCAACCACAAATGCACACAATTCTTTCATTATGTAGACACTACACTCAAAAATAAAATAATTAACAATATTTCCATGTGTAATATTTGGAAATGCATCACCATTTGTAGTGAAGTCTTCTTTTTTGAAGGTATAAAAGCATCTAAACCGGGTTTCGGCTGATGGACCTAAACTAATATGGCACTTTTTCCATATCACGAGACGATTTCGTAAAATAGAAACTCGTCTCTATTTTGAGCACACAAAATTAACGAAATAAAACAAAAAAAAATTGTTTTAAATGTCCAGTAACCATTAATATTAGTTTTTAAAACTGCATTATACACTTAAAACATGTTCTGTTAACCAATCGATGCGCGACGTTTGTGCTTATTCGATATTACCACTGACGGGAGTTTCGATGCATGTTCACTTCACATACAATCACACAAAGATTTTATTTTTAGTTTTTCTATGCACAAACAAAAGAAATACGTTGTGACTTGTGAGTATGTCGTGTGGTAAATTTTTCACGCATCTTAGAAAATTACCATTTGACATACATACACAGATTTACGGAACTCACTAACTACATACAGGTCTGCAAGCAAACCTACAGAATTGTAATATCCCTAAATTACAAACAAAGATCACCAGTGTAATATATTTGTAAACTCTACACAGGGTCAGACTGGCCTCATTCAGCCCCATAGGCAATAGTTGTAATTTGGCACCTACGGCCTACCCCCTCCCACCAAGACAAATCAATCGTTTTCAGGATATTGAGAAATCATATACCTAAAATAAACACGATAAAAATTAATATTTTTCATTATTGTTTATTACTAGATAAATGATAAATTCGAACATAAAAGTAAATATCGAAAGGAACATTAATTCAAAAATAAAAAATAGTTGCATTTGTACATTGTAAGTACAGGGTACAAAAAATATAACACAAATAATGTATCTTAGAGCTAAAACAATACGTTATTTTAAAATTTTAATAATGTCCACAAATATAATTATATACTTACTTTATAATTAATTAATTAATTATCTATAAGTACTTACTCATAGTATTTTTATATGACCGGGAATAAAACAGTATTTTACTACCTCAAAACAGGGAAGAAAACATGCGTTTATTCACTTGGGATCAACATTTTTATTATGTTAAACTTTTAATGGTAGAAGGAATAAAAAAATAAGAATCAAACATAAACCATAATTTTCACAGTTCGCAGTATTTGATAATTAGTAATATTTAGTAATATTTAGCAATCTAAATATCAAACAAAAATAAATAAAAAATAATGTCAAATAGACAATTAAGGTATCCTTGCAATACTTAACACTGACGTAGTTTTCCATGAAACACGAAACACTAAAACACCATATACTGCACTCATCTGAAGATGATTAAAACTGTTTTAAGCATCTCCAGATGATGCAAACTTGGATGGCGAAACAAGTGTCGAGTAGAGTATATGGTTTTTCTTTTTCTTTTTTGGGAATTAATACCACATGAATAATTTTTCGTTATCTAAAAAATGTCGTTAGTTACCCAGTATGTTACTGAAAAATAAAGTGTGAAACTTGACATATTTTAAAAAATGATAAATAACTTTGAAAAAGGAAACAGACTCGCTTTCCGAAACGTTAGGGAATTATATTATTATTTTTGTCTCATATTAGTTGTCAAAAAACACCCTCTGACTAATTTTTTTGATATAAAGTCACAAGCGCAGATGTTTATTTTTACAGTAACATACTGGGTAAATAACTATACTTTTTAGATAACGAAGAATTATTCATGTAGTAGTTAGTTCCAAAAAAGAAAAAGAAAAAATCTGGAGAATGCCACAAATAACGTTCAAAAATTATATGGTGTTAAAACAGTTTTAATCATTTTCAGGTGATGTCAACTTGGTTGGCGAAATGCACGTTACAAGTTTCAACCCGCTTCAGGACAAGAATAACTAAAAAGCTTTGTGGCCAATTACTATTCCTAAGTTTTTACATTTAATTTTTTTTGAAATAAAAATAGTGTCCGCTTGTGGAACAATGTGTGTTTTAGTCCCTAGCATGAATGCTGGGACTAAAATACTCACTTTACTTCCTTGGCACATAAATAACTGTTAATACACACAATCATCTAACACACCACTCACTGATAGGACTGAGAGAGACGAGCCGAATCTGCATGATACCATACACATCAGCAGGTCAAAAGTGACCAATAGTTATTGCAATGATAAAAAATTGCACAATGTATAGAACGCCTGAAGAGGTGGGGTCTAATTTACTTACAGAACCGAGAAGCGTGGGACTAGTAACCTCGCTAATATGGGATGGATGGCGTTACTAGTGCCGATTTTAGATCTTTCAGTTTCTTACGAATCGCTGGTTACACTAGTAAAGAGTAAACCACTTGTACTAGCTGGCGCCCGGGGGCCAGACAAATATTTTTGACTTTGTTAATGGAAAATAATTTCCTACGAAGAAAAAGGAAAAATACATTGTTTCAGTGTGCAATTTGACCCACCAGAAGTGTTTGGCCCCATTGGTAATTGCCGACCTGTCGGCCGGACTAGTTCGTCTCTGAGTCTCTACAATATATGCTTAGGGGAGATTGAACTTTTGCGCATCGAAAAATCTAGTGACACCATTGGCGACGCCATTTTGAGCTCGAAATGTCATTCAATCATTTAATAGTTGTTTGGTTTTCTGTAGTTATAGTGCGATTTCTTTCATTATATGAATTTTTTTGCGACTTTCTATGACTACGATAGGATATTTTAATAATCTGAAAGGTACAATTTTGGGAAAAAAATTTGAAAATTTTTATTGCATTTTTTGGACGAATCTTGACGAATTAAAATGAAAAACATAACTTTATGAAAAAAAAAATCTATCGGCATGTCTATTGCGATAATAGCTGCAGTTTTTGAGATATAGCTTTCAAATTTGGTACACTTGTTCTAAAGGTCAAAGATAATGAAAAATTCGGTGATGAGCAAAATTGGCCAGCTGTATTTGACTTTACAAAAAAATGTATTCTTGATGAATGACTATAAATCATGTCTACTATATCAAGAATAAAATATATTTTCCAAGTACTTAACAATTTGACATTTGAAAGGTCTAATTTAGTTACAAAAATGTCAATGTCAATAACAAAAAATTATTAAAATATATGATATGAATTATTATTGATAGTATCGAATGATGCTGATAATTAATTATTTAAAAATTTTAATTCAACATTTCAAAGTACACTATTAAAATTTAATTGAGATAAGTGAAGAATTAAATAAAATAATTTTTTTATATCAGGATCATATGTAGTGGTATAAGAAAGTTATGTGCTGGCCACATCAGATATTTTAGTTTTGTTGCTAGTAAACATTTTAAATATGATTCTAGAGTATGTAATATTTGACAGGAGTGGAATTGTCACCGTTATTTTACTTTAAACATCAAAAAATGTTGGTAGGTTTATTTTGGTAGTGGAGTCAGTGTTTTTTATTCTTAAAAACAAGGCTATAATCTATAAAAAAATTATCTATCTTTTACTGTTTTAGGAATTTTTTTTTGTTTAATGTGATATTATACTTTTAAGATGGTTTTTTTATTTAATACATTTTATTTGATATGATATATTTGTTTTTGTTCTTGGTTATCGCATCAACAGAAAAAAGGCTGCATTTTTACCAGGTAGTATCCATAAAATTATAAAGGACACTTTAAGGGTGTTTTATAGTTTTATCTTGGATGATACCTTTGATGAAGATGAAGCCTTAATAATAAGTTTCAGAAACATAGGAAGGAAACAAATGGGAACTGTTTCTGATACATAGATAAATATAGCAAAAACTTTCCTATATTTTGTCTAATAAAATATGTATGTAATGTAACTCTTGAAATGTTTCCAAAATATATCAAAACATTGATGTGATGTTTCGACAACATTTCTGAAACCGAAAATGATGAATTGAAAGTAATGGTTCAATGTCTCTAGTTGCCTGTTCAAAAATGTTTCTGAAATGAAAATTTGCTTAGTAGGTATTAAGTCTCAATAGCATAATTATCTAAAAAAGTTATTTGGCTATTAAATCTTGAGCAGTTACGTAATAGAATAATATGTGAACCTTAAAAAAAGAAAGTTGAAGAATGCCAAACATTTTTACTCATGGCAATCGAACATCTATTCGGTGGCGTAATTAGCTAGAATGCGATAGCAATCGTGACTAGAAATATTTCTATCGTAGCTGCATACTCTTTCCTTAAAAATCTACTTTTTGTAAATATTTATATAAAGTATTAATGGATAAGTATGTTTGTCTGAATAACTGAATTATGATAATTTATTGAGTAACAAATCTGGTAACATGGTCATGGTCATCCATGTATTAACATTTGGCTAAATTTGCACATCAGATTAGTTTAATTTATTACCAATTATATCCATCGATATACCTGCTTAGGATAATTATTGCGTTTTGTACATATGATGTAGTATATGTTACTGAAATGAGTATGAAACTATGATAAACTCTCAATACATGTTAAATAGGAGTCCTTAGGAATTTTTGTGGGACCACGATTTTTTTACTCCACTTGATGCTTATTCAAGAGAATATTGAGTTACCAAATGTCAACTTCAATCTCCATACTGAAAAATGGATAACATACACTGTTTGTTGTTCCGAAACTTCTTAATGGGTTTGAAATTAATTTTTTATGACGTTTATAAAACTAAAAATAAATTTCTTGTAATTTCTTACAAGAAATTATAAATAAAACCGCCATATTGAAAAATACGTTCCAACATACCTTCCTCAAAAAGGTCTATAAGTCAAAAACTATTAGTTGAATTTTCAATTTTCATACGTTTCTGGGTTCTTGAAAGACTAATGGAAAAATAAATTACCACGTGAATAATTTGGTTAACAGACATTCTTCTGTTAATACACATAACGGGTGATTATAAAGTAAGGGATATATTTCAACTTATTATATATTCTTAACAAATCAAATTAATAACAAAAAGTAAATGGAATCTAGTTGCTTACATAATGGGATTTCTGATGTCAAACACTAGTTACCGCAAATGCTCGATATGACCTCCATTTTGTTGTTGTAAAATTACCAACCGTTCCTCCAAATTATATACAGCACTATTCAACATTTCTGGTTGAATTGCACGAATTTGCTCTCTAATACTGTCCTTTGTTTCCTCCAGCGTTGTTGGCCGTGTGCCAAACACCAAATTTTTTAAATAACCCCACAGCCAGTAATCCGCTGGGTTAATATTAGGCGATCTTGGTGGCCATGAATTTGCAAAATGTTTGCTTATAACACGATCTTGAAAAACCGCAGTTAACAATTCTTTAACTGGTCGGTAAATGTGCGGAAGTGCCCATCCTCCATAAAAATCATGTTTTCAATTCCTTCGTGCTCGTTTTGCAACTATGGAATTGCATAATCCCTTAACATTTGCAGGTATCGTTCACCAGTAACAGTTACAGATACGGCCTCCCCATTCTGTACTTCCTCGAAAAAGTATGGACCAATGATGAAATTAGCTGTGAAACCGCACCAAACGGTGACTTTTTTGTCATGAAGGCCTTGCTGAACGATTTCATGTGGATATTCTATTAACCATATTCGACAGTTTTGAGTACTAATTCCACTATTAAGAGAGAAATGGGCCTCATCTGTCCATAAAATACGGGATAACCATTCGGGTTCAATTTCTATTAACCATATTCGACAGTTTTGAGTACTAATTCCACCATTAAGAGAGAAATGGGCCTCATCTGTCCATAAAATACGGGATAACCATTCGGGTTCAATTTCCGTCTGAGCCAATACGTGTAATGAAAAATCGTATCTGAGAGCAAAATCTGCGTCCTTTGATACAAACAGCAGTTGCAGTTCATAGGGATACATTTTTAGGATTTTTCATAAAATTTTCCAAACCGTGGTGTATGGCATTTGTAATCGTTTTGATAGCGCATTCACAATACTGATTGCTAGCGGATTAGTATTGGCTACGTTTTGATTTTCCTGAAGAACTTCTGCAACTTGGACATCACTAATCCTAGGTCTTTCTGACCTCGGAAGGTCTTTCACAGACCCTGTTCTTTCAAATTTGCTAATCAAATTACGATACGCCTTTATTTTGCACGGCCCTGCTCTCAAACCCATTTTCGTACGAAATCTTTGTAATCCAGTAGTGTAATTTTTACCGCCTTCATAATAACATTGCACTAAACCAACTCTTGTTTGCAGATCCGTATTGAAATTGTTACAATTTACGTTTCGCGAATTTTATTTTGAGAACAATTCTCTAAATTACGATTATTTCGTTTGACACTTGTATCAATAGTTGTCACGACAATTCTTTTGTTCTCCATGGATACACTAAAATCCAATTATTGAGGCAACTAAATTCTGTTTACTTTCTGCTACTAGCATAATTTCTTAAAACTATATAAGAATTTAAAATAGACCCCTTACTTTATGATAACTACATATATTAGAACTAATCGAAAATGTTTATTTTATATTGAATGAAATAATCCATACCTGTCCGATCCTAATGTGAACTATATGGATTTTTCGTTTTTTAATTTGGCCCTTTTTTGCATGAAGAGACTATGGTAACCCTACATATTGTTTTAACCTAACTATTGTGTAACCAACTTATTCCGGTATTTATATAAATTGGAATTACTCTTAGTCGTGTACGGTTATTTGTATATATCTTTAACTGCATAATTTGCAAATAACTTTAAGGGGCAAAAGCTGATAGCAGCTACCACAAGTCTGAGATTTACCGAAGTACAATTACTAAACCACCACCGTGCATCGTGCTTAGAAATCCCAATAGAACATATGTGCAGCAGAAATCGTAGCCAACCATGGTTTTAGGAGCAACTGCAGCGGAATTGAATGAAATTACTACATTCGGTATACATAGTTAATACACTGACATTAACCCCGGAAAGTTTAATTTAACATTCGTACAGCGATGTAGAATTTTTTGTGGTCTGTTTTTATTGCACCAAATTGTTTACAAAACCCACTATAGCTATAACAAAATTATTAATTTTGTTGACATTAGTTGTGATTATAAAAAGTGAAAGAAGGTGCGTTTTTTCTACCACGAATTTCAGCTAATCTAAGTTGTTTTACGATTACACTGCATCAGTGGCGGTTCGTGGATCGAGAGATAGGGAGGTCAATTAGAAAAGTTTACTATATTACCTACCTTTTAATGTGATTTAAATTCCAAGTCGATCCTCCGGTCTTTTTGAGATGCAAAGTTGTCAATTTCTTTTTCATTAAAGTCTTTTATCTTCTTTATTAATGCCCTTTCTATGGTAAGCATAGTTAAAGAAGATAACCTTTCCTGACCCATGGTATTTCTTAAACATGTCTTTATTCTTTTTAAGGTGGAAAAACAACGTTACTTTCGACGGTAGTCATAGGGAGAGTACACAAGATTTTTAACAGTTTGACACTTTCAGAAAAAGTATTGCACAAATTATTGTTAATAAAAAGTTGTAACAAAGCAACTGCGCCTTCACTATTGGAAAAATCTTCTCGGCTATATAATACTTCTAATTCAGTTTTAAGTTTCAAATGATTTATGACTGGATACTGCGTTTTAACTAATTTAAACATATCTTGAGGAAAGCTTTTTTTATAATCTTTAAATCGATCTGCGTGAAATAACTGAGACACTGTTAAATGATTACTGAAGCCAAACCTGTTTTTGATCTCAGATGTAATTATATCACAAACTTCTAATGAAATTATCCTTTTTGATTCTTCCGTTTTACATCTCTGGGCAGACTGCATGGATGTCTCCACCAAATAGTTATTCAAAATTTCTGATGTCTTCAATTTTACTATTAAAAACGCCAATACACTTATTTACTGTTATGACATCGATATTACATTTTTGTAATTGATTGAACAATACATCACAATGAAGCATAACTAAATGAAAAAAAAAAAAAGGAATAAAGAAAATGTTCATTTTGTAAGTAGTTTTATAAACCAATAGCTTGGTTTAGAGTGTTGTTTTCTGATTCATTATCAGTGATTTCACGGCTGTTCTTTTTGGCGATTTTTCAAAGAATGAAGAAAAGCTATGTAAATTAGCAAAAAAAATTTTATGCTTTTATCCTGACTTGATGCTTTTTGTAAAATTAAATTTAGTTGATGAGCGTAACAATGAATAAAATTTGCTGAAGGAAAACTTTTTTTAATTAAAAATACCTATTAACTTCTTTTTTTCTTATCAAGAGATGTTTGCTTTATCGTCATATTAGGTTTTGGACGGCCACCACCTTTGAATTTCACTCGGTTGTCATAACCTAACTTATGTCCATCTTTCAGTTTTAATATATTTTGTACAACACTCATATTTAATAGTAAACACCAAAACACTGTTTTACTTAATTTCACGACAAGTAGAGATTTACTAACAAAATGTTCACAAATAAAAACATTAAAAACTACGCGACAGAATTTACCGACCAACGCGTACCTAGTCAGCATTAAGACTACTCCACTGAACTTCGTGCGTTACCGTTTCCGTAAAATGTGTCAGGGACGTTATCCCCGCCAGTGTTTTCTGTCTCTTTTGATTTCTGACGATTCGCGCATAAGTCTATTTTACTTTAATTCGTTGTAAATTCGGTCCATAGCTAGCTTTGAGGAGAAGTTTTGGATTGACTCAAGATTTTTAAATTCTATAAATGAATAATGTAATGAATATGAATGTAGAGGTTCGGTGCTCGGAGGGGATACGAAATCCTGCGATCTAGATATTTGAACAGCATTATGCATAGAATGAACTAGAAACTTTATAAATTCCGATTCTTCAACCGCACCATCACACTGAAATCAAAAAGTAACAGTAAGTGGAAATTTGGACAAAGCAGCCGACGTGGTTGTTGTTGGGACTCTACCATATTACCACAGAAACATATTTTAAATTTGTGGTATTACTAATTTGCTATTTTTTTCTTCTAGGTTCATTATTAATATAATTTCTTCCTAACAGATTAGCTGTTCCCGAAGTCATGCTGACTATCTTATGTTGTTCGATCCTCAAGGTAGAACCATATTGACATACGTAACTTCAGTTGTTCGACCCTTAAGGTACCGCCGTATTAATATATATTTTCTTCCTAACAGATCAGCTGTGCTCGAAGTTCTCTCGGTGACCTTGTGTTGTTCCATCGACAAGGTAACGCCGTATTAGCTTATGTAACTTCTGTTGTTTGATCCTTTAGGTACCTTGTTGGTAATTGATATATTTTTTACAGGCATACTACTCGCTAAGTACCAATCAATAACTAAGTCTCTGTAAATGTAAATATAGTTTGCCTGCATATAATTAATGTTTGCTTTCTTGTTTCTGGCATTCATATATTGCTCACTGTAATCACTTTGCTGTGTTGCTTCTGATCGTTTAGCCGCCCACTATTTATACCGCTTTGCTAACCGTTACATTCATCACTGCATACCTGCTTGCTAGTATCACCCTGTATATATTGTAGTGCAATTTAAGTGTACATGTATTGTATGTACAATAAACTTCAATATAGTGATAGAAGTGTTTATTCTTTATTGTTACTGTTTCATCTCCGACCCCGGGTCTACTTTTCTAGACCCTTAAACATTTCCATATCTTCACTGTGGTTACCCGGCCTCCATTATCGCATCGATGGAGTACAGTGCTATTCCTACACTATAAAAGAGGAACTGACTCTCGAGACTGTACAAAATTAAAAGTTTACCGTACTGCCGTATTCTAGAGTGCCAATGTAACACTTCCCCTCTTGTAGAGACCGGAAGTACGTCACAACGTGTGAGTATCTCATTTCCATGTAATGTAATTTTTAACTACATTTGTATGCATAATTTCTATGACTCCAATAACGGTGAGTAGTTTTATAAGGTATACTGCACATGTAAAATTTTAGAAATGAACTGGATAATTTGGTTTCTTTAAAAAATGTAAAATGCTATTGGATTACGTAATCGATATAATGCTTATGATATTTCAATAAATAATAAACAAAGCGATTATATTGTAATTTGTTATTTGATTAATATAAAATAAACGTTGCAACAAACACTTTCTTCAATATTTGACCTATTTATTGTTTTTCAGAACAATTGTTTTTCAATAACATATACATAGGCTAGTATATTCACAATCATAAACTACATTCATATACACTAGCTAAAAAATGTCATCAATTGGGAATGAGACATCCACACGTTTAAAATGATCTGCTGTATATTTGCGACCACTTGAGTTTAGGATGTCCTGGATGCTACATAGGACAAACACAGCAAAAACTAAGAAATCGGATCTCTAATCATAGAAATGATTGCAAAACAACGAACGCGGATAAAACCAACAAAACTGCTCTTGCTACTTATTCGTTTACCACTGGTCACAATTTCCATTTTAATAATGTCACTATTTCAGACTATGAAATAAATCTTAATAAAAGAATAATTTTAGAGATGCTATAAAAAATACGAAAACTGCATACATTTAAAAACAGAAATTAATAATTTGAGCATAATATTTAACAATCTCATTAAATTTAACTTTAAAAATAATTGAATAATACTAGTGCTTTTAATAATAAATCATTAATAATTTGGGCCTTTATATGTAGTAGGTGCACATTAAATTTTCAATTATTTAAAAACAAGTACTTCTCATTTTGATGTCCGTATACTCGTATATATAAATAAAATTATTGAAAAAGAAAAAGGAGAAAAAACAACAAATACAACAGCTTTCTAGTCTTTTATTAGATTCTAAAGAATCATTGTTGTGACAAAGTGAATCTATGTCTGCCAAAATAATAACAAATTACGAATATTTCCCTTTTCGATGCAAATTACAGATGCCCCAAATTGTGTTTTCATTTAAATTATATTGTTCATGTTTTCATTTAAATTATATTGTTCAGGTATGCTTCCACATTTTTAAATTTTTTAAATGTATATAACGTCACATTGAATAATTGTTTTTGTCTTTGATTTTAATTACAGTATATATATATATATATATATATATATATATATATATATATATATATATATATATATATATATATATATATGTATATATATATATATATATATATATATATATATATATATATATATATATATATATATATATATATATATATATATATATATATATATATATATATATATATATATATATATATATATATATATATATATATATATATATATATATATATATATATATATATATATATATATATATATATATAATAGACATATTTTAAATTTAAATTCACATTCTACGTAATTTTGTTAAATTTTATTTATTTTAATCAATTATTTTATATCAATAACACCAATTTAATTGTGTCACGTTTTATAATTATATAATTGTATTATAAACATTTTAGAGCTCTGAAGAAGTCTAAATTATAGTCGAAACGTTAGTAATTGAACTGAGTTAGTTTCTTTTTTGTCCTAACCTGACGAATTTCCCATCAATAAATAAAAGCAATGAAATTATCTCTCCCTCAGAATTTATCTTCGTATCCTTTATTGTTGTGTGTTTGTATGTGTATTGTGTGGTTTTATTCATAGAATGTAAAATACTTTTTCTTAACAAATCTTTAGTGAATTCGAATGTTCAAGATATCTAAGTCATTAAACAGCAATCTTCTTCATTCCAACAAACCAGTGTTAAGAAAAGCCTGTTGAAACTGAAGACTTTGTTGCTGTCGCCTGGGATGACAACTGTTATCCAGGTATAGCATTGAAAGTCTATTAAATGAATTTAACTATTTTTATTTTTTATTCCTTTATAGGGCAAATAGAAGACAGATATACTAATGTGTAAGGTCATCACACTTAAATTTATGACAATAAATTAAACTTATTTTATATGGCAGACAAAAGAAGATAGAAAACTGGTAAATACAGATGATATCCTTTGCGCATGTACCTTATCTATTTTCTTAAAAAAATTATATAATTAAAGAATATGTTTTTATTCAAAACATTTATGAATGCCTTGAGTAAATGTGACAAACATTTAATATTTAAAAGAAAAATGTTGTAAAAGTTTATTTTCTACTTAAAATATAATTTTCAAATCATATTTTATACTCCACATTTTCTAAGGAACATTTTAACTTCCAACCCTAACAACGGTCCTCTTGCCACAAACAACGGTCCTTGTAAATAATAACGACAGTCCCCATATAAATAACTAAAATTGTTGAGAGCGGAGGTGCATTTTTCTATCATATAACTCTAGAACATGTTTCTCAATTTGCGACTAGTTGTATCTCTCGAGAAAAAATTCGCTCTGCCGTATATTCGCGATCACCTCAGAGGTAGCACACCAGTGGAGTTGAATAGACTGTCTAGAATTTTTGAATGATACAAAATATTTTATGGCGTAGGTCAATGATCTCAAAACTACCCTTACAGGCCGTAGTGCCATTAATTTATGGCAGAGTAAAGGATGGCACACCAAGTTTTGATTACACAACTGACCCCTCACTATTTCCCTATATGATTTACATTCTGTCACGTAGATGATGAAAAAAAATTTCGAACCGGAATTGGCCTATTTTTTTGCGACTTGCGACCATAGTAGTTTAAAAAACCTCTGGTACAGTATTCATATAAAACTGTATTATTGATTTAATTATGTTTTGGCCTGATATATCAGGTAGGATCCCCGACGATCGGCACTTGGATTTATATAATTTTTATTTTTAAACAGACATTTTTAACAATATAATAATATATTCGATATCCTGTGTTAACATTTTATTCTGTAGCGATAAAATCTTGCCCATTTTCTATTTTTGTCATATTTAACAACATATTTCAACCGTAATATCATCTTATTTGTAGATAATTCTATCAGAAGTGTCGCGAACTGTGTTGTGAACTTGTTTATAGCCATGTAGGTATTAAAAGTTTTTATTATTAGTTTTTTTTATTAAAACATATAAATATGCAGCAATATGCCAATATCTTTTAGTTTTAAGGTCTGGCATCCTCACTAGACTTAAATCTAAAAAAAAAAAGAGTAATAACTAGTTTTAAACTTTTTAGCCTTTCAATGTAATCAAGTGTACTCCATAGAGGACTCACCCGGACAGCCTTTCCCTCTAAATTTGATATCCTCTGTTTGGAACCTAGAATAATTGACACCTGTCTTATTTTCCTACCAAAAGTTTTACACGAAATGATAGATCTATTCGCATTACATCTTTACGGTCAAAATACTAAATGTTGAAAAATATCCTCGTTGCTACAATAAATTAGAGATTAAATAATAAAATCATCCATGCATATCATGAGTCATAATTTGGATTATCAATTATCTTATCTTTTGTCGTTTTATAAATATGTATAGGTATATGAATAATTAAATCTTCTAGAAAATAGTGTATCAATAATAAGAGTGTAAGTATTGCAAATTTTAATAAATTTTTCTCCAAACATTTCCTAAAATCTGTCTCCTAATTATCGTGAAATTTTTTTATATGGCATTATAAAGCAATGTTTCACATTCTTTATAACTACACGACCCCCTAATTTCTTTTACATAATGACCACCTCCATAATATCAGAAAGTTACTTTATGAAAGTTCCCATAAATGAAGTTGAAAGCGTAAGTTAAGAACGGAGTAGGTTATGTAGTACTATCATCTCCGAGGGCATTGTAGTCGTTTAAAATCAAATAAATTTTCCATTTATTTTGCTGAACCTTTATTAGATGGCGCATAGTTACAATAATTGATAGTTTTTATTTTGCTAATACCTGTACTACCACACGAGAGATGACGGTGGAAATACTGATCATTTCATGCCGGATTCACAAAGCTGAATTAAACTTAAGCCTAAATCTGGTTTTAAAACGTAGCGCGTAGATTAACCCACATGCATATTTACTATTCAATCCAATGGGAATTATTCACATTACAATTTCTCCAATTACAAACATTTTATTAAAAATTAGTCAACTAATCATGTCTCGACAATGTTTTGTTTTGAATTGACAGACCAACTTAAAACCAAAATTTGATCCTGCTCAAATAGTCGGATTAACTATTTATAAATATCGTGTATATCTTTAAAACTGATTTATTTATCCATAAATATGTTTATACACCTGTGTGTAATGATTTAGAACTAGAACTGTGTCTAACATTAGAGTGACAAATTTGTTTGTTTACTGCTAAAAATGTGTCAATGAATAAAGCTGAACATGATTTAATTCATATTTAGGTATCCATCGGAAAAACTTGTTATACGTTTATGTGTATCTAGAAAATATACGTATGGATTCGTATTTCAAAAATATAATTATTGATGTATTTACCTATCAATACGAAGATAAGTTGAGGCTAGGGAGGTTTTAATGTGAATTTTGAAATAATATTAATAAGTTTTACTGGGAAAGGCCTCTAGGAAAGTTGAACCTGAACTGAATAGATATACCTAATTACTAGGTTAGGTTAGATTATTATGAGTGGGTCCTTGTGGACCCTCCACTGCGGCCATTAGCAGGCCTATTGTGGCTCACTCCTAACTATATTTAACCCAATAAGTTCAGTCTCTTAATGAAACTGATAACTTTATTGGGTGAGAATGTGTCTAGATCCTCTGGTAGAAGTTACCCTTTGCCAAATATTGAAAATCGGATCCTCTCCACAGCGGGACAGATGCATAAGACGTGGTCTGCCTCCTCATCATCCTCCAAGCACTCGGCGTTTTCCGCTAGGCCGAGTTTATGCAGATGATAGTTCAGTCGGCAGTGTTCGGTATATAGGCCTGTTGGAGTTTTCAAGTTTACACTGTTTAACTCTAAAAGTTTCTTAGTTCTTGATTTCAAAGAGTATTTTATAAACGGCTTGGAATGAACTATTCTGGTAACTCTTGTCAATATTGGAGAGTTTTCCTTCCAGCCCAGGTTGAGATAGCCATCTTAGCAGTACTTGAAGATATGCCAAGTATCGGGTTCTGGTCCGATGATTCGTGATCCTGCTCCTTCTCTGGCCAAGGAGTCGGCTATTTAATTACCTTCCATACCAGAGTGGCCGGGTATCCAGACCAGTGACTCTGTTGTTTTTGCTCAACTAATTTGGAGCCTTCTGACAGTTCCATACCGTTTTGGATACAGCGGTAGGAGCAAAGAGCTTTTATAGCTGCTTGGCTATCTGAAAAATTTTTAATTCATTTGCGTGTAAGATGCATATATTCCAGTCTTCGCACACACAGTTCAATGGCATGAACCTCAGCCTAATTATTAGTTAGGTAATCCATTTTTCCAAACAGGTTTCTAATTTTTAAATGAAGTCTTTTTATAAACATAACTACCTGTTCTAACTTAAAAATAAGAACGTCATCCTACTAGTTGTTGTTTTTTGCAATATTCCATATTTTTATTTTACAGAAAATGAACTACCTACCCACTGCAAAACATCACTCAGGATAACAAGACGATATCCA
The DNA here is from genome assembly GCA_029963845.1 of Rhamnusium bicolor. Lineage (NCBI taxonomy): Eukaryota > Metazoa > Arthropoda > Insecta > Coleoptera > Cerambycidae > Rhamnusium > Rhamnusium bicolor. The sequence goes on along the minus strand of JANEYF010000165.1, from coordinate 14,265 downwards.
TAATCATCCAATTTCTTCAGCAGAAAGATACTAGGACAAGACATCTTTTCAGAAAGTTATAGCACCTTTCGAAACATTGTTTAGCATATATTATGTCAGGATACATATATAATTATGTTTAGAACTAACTGTAATTATAAATTTCTATAAGTACCAAAGAAAGGCTGAATGCATTCATTTAAAAAGTATTTACAGTCTACGCAAGCTTTGAATATATAATAATAATAATAATATTTTTTATTTTTTATTATTTTTTTTTTTCGGTTTCCCGATGCCGGTCAGTCCTCTCGTGGCCTCCGACGCCTCACGGGAGTCGCGCCGGCGCATCAACTACAACCACTCCCCACATCCCGCAGGGTTAGTGACTGTAGATACCAGAATCGTGTGCCCTAAGCAGACGGAGAGAACCAAGAATGACCGCCTTCTGCATTTGACCTGCCAGCCACTGGGCTGATTTTTGGCAGGCCGGTATGATCTTCAGTTCCGAGAGCAGCGTAGGCTTTATTCCTCCGAGTACACCGATAATAAGGACGACCATTTTGACCGAGTAGCCTGGGTACAGCAGTTGGAGCTCGTACCGGAGATCGCGATATTTGGTCCGTTTCTCCTCCTCCTTAAAGGTGATGTTTTTCTCCGCAGGTGCCGAGAACTCGATAACATACATCACCTTGAGTTGATGGTCGAGGAGGACTATGTCAGGCTTGTTGGCTTGGATTAGCCTAACAGTCGGGAACGAGTAGTTCCAGTAAATCCGGCATTTCTCGTTCTCGACAACGGACTCAATATCTCCGGGGACGTAAGGCAGCACTGGTGTCTGGTCTACCCCGTACGAGTGCCTTAGATGGTAGTATAGCACTCGTAAAGCCGCGTGGATGTAGGCCGAAATCGCAAATATGAGACATGCAGAAAGTAAGTGCATGAGCGATTCCGGCGCCTGATGGCAGGTCCTGCAGTTGATATCAGGAACCTCTACACGCCACACGCGGCTACGGTAGACCAAGGTGTTGATAACACCATCTTGGCAGGCCATAATGAATCCCTCGGTCTCCGACTTAAGCCCTGCTGACCTTAGAAAGGCGAAGGTCAGCCTGGTCGATAAACCCAGTGTTTCTATGTTCTTATAGAAGACACCATGCTGGGGTTTATCGACGTGCTGTCGAAACAGATTTTCCTGTTCGGCAGCTCTAATTCGGGCTTTCAGACGATTTGGCTGCTCCCACTCCTACAGTTTCGTGATGTTTTACGAACCGCAAGAGGGGATCTGAGCTCCTGAGTATGTTACATGCCATACTCAGTACTACTGTGCTATGCGTACACTCCAAGCTCAAGAGTCCTCGGCCCCCCCGTTGACGTGGGAGGTACACACGAGGAACGGACGATCTAGGATGAATACTTCTGTGAATATTCATCATCTTGCGGGTATCTCTGTCTAATTGGCGCAGCTCATCTACCCTCCACTTTACTACTCCGAAGGAGTAGAGCAGAATCGGAACGGAAAGCATATTAGTTGCAGACACCTTGTTCTTCCCCGAAAGTTCGGAAGACCAAATCTTTCGGAGGCGGTGTCTGTACTTGCCGCGGAGAGAATCCTTTATTTGTATTACATCTTGGATGTGCCTTTGTTGCACACCTAGGTATGTATAGGTCTCTCCGGCATCCAGATGTCTTAGGATGCTTCCGTCTGCGAGCTGCGCATCTTCAGGGAATTCCCCGCATCGTCCTCTCTTGAGGTGGATGACTGCACATTTGTCCAACCCGAACTCCATACCAATTGCCCGCGTATATTCTTCGACCACTCTAAGTGCGTTTTGTAGTTCACGCTCTCCGGAGGCATAAAGTTTAAGGTCATCCATATAAAATAGATGGGTGACCTTATGCCTCCGGTCGCTGGGTGGCCCACATTGATATCCGCGGGTTTGGCGGAGCCCAACAGACAACGGCAGCAGTGAGATGCAGAAGAGGAGAGGACTCAGGGAGTCACCCTGGAATACTCCTCTCCTAAATGCCACCTGCTCTGTCGTGACTCGCTGCGCACTTGATGTTATGGTGAAGCGGGTCTTCCAGAGCGGCAGCAGCTGTTCAATGCATCTCACTAGTGGTGCTGGTACCGCAAGACATTCGAACAAGTACAACAATAGCTCGTGCGATGTTGTATCAAATGCCTTGCGGTAATCAATCCAGACCATCGATAGATTCCGCTTGTATTGCACAGAATCCTGTGTAATCCAGCGGTCTATCAGCAGGCTGTCCTTGCAACCTGCCATGCCCTTCTTGGCACCACGCTGTTCGTGTATCTGCTGGAAGACCGGATCAACAGACCTCAGTGTCCTAGCATACAAGATACGTGTAAATATCTTGTAGCAGGAGTTGAGGCAAGTGATCGGCCTATAATTCCTCGGGTCGGAAAGATCCCCCTTTTTGGGGATAAGCACAGTACGTCCCTCGACGAACCAGTCCGGAATCTGCTGCCCCTCGTTCAACCATGAGTTGAAAACTCGCGCCAGACGGCGGTGAGTGGAAGGAAATTTCTTCCACCACCAGTTGTTAATGCCGTCTGGGCCCGGGGCAGCGAAGTTCTTGGTACCAACAAGTGCTTGTTGGACTTCCTCCGTACTGATTGCTGGCACACTTCTTCTGGCTCTTGAACATGTCTGTGGCACAGAGCCTCGAAGTGTGCAATTGATGGAGTGTCGCTATTGAATGGACGCGTCGTTTCGTAGATTCCCTTCCAGAAGATTTCGACACCTTCTACAGTCGGCGGATTGTCGACAACACGCTGTGGCTCTTAAAAGAGGCGGGAAGGATTCGTACGGAACAAATTGTTTTGTTCCATACTCCTCACTCACCTCTTTAATGTTTTCTTTATCGCCATGAGCGCTCGGATCCTATCTAGACAGTGCTGCTTGATGGTAAGCATCACTGTCAGATTTAGAGTATAGTGTTGACGTCTTAATCCGGCTGCTATGTGTCAGATTCTGGGAGTAAAAACTCTACAGACGTCTTATATTCCACCACACTCTGGATCCGAGAAGCGTGTTGTCTGGCCGACTGTATCTTGCTTTCGATTTTTTGTACACGTCGCTTGGCTTTCTCGACCCCGTGATTGGTTGACCTCTCACGGGGGACGACTTGCTTCGCGGCGTTGTACACGGCACAGTTGATTTGCCAGATGTCTACATCTTCCGGAATTTCCTCATCGATGACCGCGTCCATTCTAGCCTAATAATAATAATAATAATATTATTATTATTATTATTATTATTGCTTTTATTGACATAATATAATACATTTGTTTGTCAAAGGCAGAGTTCAAAGTTTCTGTCCAAAGACAGAGTTTTGCTCTTTCACTCAACCTGGATATTTTAGCTAAGAGGATGAATAACAAATATTAATACCTAATTTAACTATGTAAACGTGTTATGAAAAGTTTAAAGCAAAATTAATTTTTTTTTATTTAGCACAGAAAATTACATCAATATAGAAAATTTTAATTCTGTATGTGTACGGTGCACTTACTAATTTTTAAATATATTCGTAATAAAATTACTTCAGCAACTTTATTTTCCCAGGTGTACTAGCTGCTCCGGGAATATTAAGAATATTGTGTAAAATAGAAATGATGCGTTTATACATAGTAGGTATACACTGTATTATTTAGGTGTATGTTAGGTACCTATGAATTTTAAATTAGTTTATGTAAAACTGTAAACAATTTATAGTTAGCTGAATTATTTTTGTTAAACTTTTAAGCAGGAAAAATAAAATTTTAAAAAATTATTTTATCCATGATTATTATTGATTATGCAAGAAATTTAATTTTTCTTACAGTAACAAAATTTGATTTTAATTTGAATGACATCTGAAAAAAAATGGGTTACCCAGTAGATTACTGGAAAAGAAACCAATATGCCCATAACTCTGTCGAGGGAATTGTCAGGTGTTTCTTGATAAAGGAAATGTATTTAGCTTTTATGAAGTGTAGAGTGTGTGATACATATCAGTTTTTATTTATATAATAATCTGTTTATCCTATACCTATGTCAATTTTTCCAGGATGTTTAGAAATTCAAAAATTTTTAATTATTTGTAATATAAAATCACTCCGCAGAGATTCATTTTCCTAGTGATATGCTGCGGAATCCAATTTTTTTATATCATTGCACTTTAAATGTTGTTCGTGCGGTAGAAAATTTCAATAAGGAAGATGGGAAACTAAAAGAACAATACAGGTAATCGACTGATTCGTTATAAAACTTCTGGAATATGAGGTGCAGCAACTCATTTTTTTTAACACATTAAAACAATCACAACTGAAATTTTTAAATGTAATTATTAATTATGTAGTTTTCCTGAAATTTAAAGTAGAGAATATTTAATAAAATTTATGTAAGAGGAATACACACAAATTATTTATTGGTTAATTGACGTATACAATATTATATTACTATTATGTATTATATTTACTTCACGTTTATACATCGTTATTAATATAAATTTTATGGCTGTATATTTATGTGTTAGATTTTGTTCCATTGACTACATTTCTTAAATTTATGTTTTTATGGATACTAAATTTTTTGAATTTTGGTTCTCAGACAAAACTGAAATAAATCAATAACGGAAATGTAAAAGTTGTAATTCATCGTATAGCAAATTTTATGAGGAATTTGATTATGTAATAATATACTGACTGTTCTATTTAAAAATTCAAAGTTGAGAGCACTCCGGTGAAATAGGAGTTATTAAAATATGCGTACGTCAAAATACGCCTATTCACTTTTGTGCGTTCCAAATTTAAAAATTTTATTACAAGAAAAATAAATATCTAATGTGGCCAACACATAACTTTCTTTTACCAGTATATATCATCCTGATCTAAAAAAGTCATTCTATTTAATTCTTCACTTACCTCAATTAAATTTTAAAAGCGTACCTTGAAATGTTTCATTAAAATTTTTACATAATTATCAGCGTCCTTCGATACTGTCAAGAATAATTCATGTCTTATATTTTAATAATTTCTTATTCACATTGATATTTTTGTAATTAAATGAGATATTTCAAATGTCAATTTGCCAAATTTATCCTAATCCCATTTAATCACTTCAAATGTGTACAACATATTAGTTTACATCAGCTTTATTTAAGTACTTAGAAAACATATTTTATTGGCCTGATATTATTGACATGATTTATAATTTTTCATCAAGAATATATTTTTTTGTAAAGTCAAATACAAAAAAGTTTGAGTCCATGGACTTCCTTTCAGCTGGCCCATTTTGCTCATCATCGAATTTATCATTATTTTTGGCCTTTAGAACATGTGTACCAAATTTGAAAGCTTTATCTCAAAAACTGTGGCTGCTATTGCGATACTACAGATACGCGACCAATTTTTTTCCGTAAAATTATATTTTTTTCATTATAATTCGTCGGGATTCATCCAGAAATGCAATAAAAAAAATTTTAATGCTTTTTCCTGAAATCATATTTTTTCTTTCATTCATTTTGTCTCTTCTGGTGGTACCACATTCATCAAATTTAATGTGACACCTAAAATGTTGGCTTAATTGCCAAATTTGGGAATTGTCCTTTTAATATTTTTTAAGTTATCGCGGATAAATACATACACACACGCACATCCACACATCCACACATCCGCACACACACATACGTACACACCTAGACACCTACGCACCTACGCATCTACGCTCCTACACACACACTTACACACACACCTACACACACACACACACCTACACACCTACATACCTACGCACACACTCCTACACCTACACCTACACCTACACGCACGCACCCACACCCACACCCACATCCACACCCATAAACCCACACCCACACACCCACACATCCACACGCCCATTTTGCTTATTATTGAATTTATCAATATTTTTGGCCTTTAGAACATGTGTACCAAATTTGAAAGCTTTATCTCAAAAACTGTTGCTGCTATTGCGATACTACAGACACGCGAACAAATTTTTTTCTATAAAATTATATTTTTTTCATTATAATTCGTCGAGATTAGTCCAGAAATGCAATAAAAAATTTATATTTTTTTCCCGAAATCGCACTTTTTTTTCATTCATTTTGTCTTTTCTGGTGGTACCACATTCATCAAATTTAATGTGTCACCTAAAATGTTGGTGAAAATCTTAATTGCCAAATTTGGGAATTGTCCTATTAATATTTTTTTTAGTTATCGCGAATACATACATACACACCCACACACGCACGCACGCACGCACTGACGCACGCACGCACGCACGCACTGACGCATGCACGCACGCACGCACGCCCGCACGCACGCACACGCGCACACCCACGCACACAAATCAAAATCTTGAGGTCGAAAAAAGTCACTATTACTATACTTCCTTATATTAGGTATAAGAAGGTAAAAATGGCGAACATGATCTTATTGACAGTCGGTAGATGGAAACCATGAATTAAAACTATTGAAGAATTTTTATAAATTTGAGAGTTTAATAAAATAATGAAATAAAATATACCTAATAAAAGTGTTACTAGTAAAATTAATCTATATCTCTTAAAAGCACTGGAATTTACTGTAAGCACCAAACCTCTATACTAAGTAGAGCTTGATAAATAGAACTACTTTTAACATAGCTACGATGTATAGTGTGTATAGGGTAAAAAATAAATTCAATAAAGAACTGATAGAAAGGTCTCTGTATGTGGTAATTCATTTTTCTCTTGTGTGGAATAGAACCCTTATCCATTAGTGCACAGAATGATAAAAAACCCCATATTTAAATCTTGACAGTCATACAAAAGTTTTCCTTATTAAGGTACTATGAAACTGTTCAAGAACAATTCCTTTTTACAAAATAAATATTTTACAAGAAATTGTTACTGGTAAATTCTTAATTGAAATATTACGACTATATGAGTAATGGAAAACTAAAATGAAATAGAAATTATAAATAAATGCTAGTACTTATAAATTAAAATTTATAACTTATCAAACCATCTACATATACATAGTTTAAGCCTTTAGACTTCAAGATATATTATACAATCATATTACACAAGAAAAAAAGATTCTATATCCTTATCATATTTAAAGAAAAAGTAACTTTTCTTTTATTCGTTTATTTAACGTCGGCTTATTTCCGCTGCCAGGGCCAAGAGATACTCCCAACCTGGAAATTTTGCCGTACCTATTCTCTATCAATGAGTAGGGATTATTTACTTGCCTAACAACTAAGGCTACTTTTACACGAGGATACTCTATGCCAGATACTGTATCCGAAATACAGTGTCTTGCTGGAATTCCTGTCCGATACTCTTCGTAGAATCTTTGCATAATTTCCTGCACTTACGAAGTGAAGATAATTTTACAGTGAGTAAATTTAGTGCTGGTTACACATTTTAAACAAGTATTGTTCGTTATGTAATGAATCATCCTTTCATTACTGTAAGATACCAGCTTAACCCGACCTGGCCGGCGAGAGAGACAGGAGATGGATGAAGCTGCGTTTGCCCGGAACCTGCTAATCATTTCAGCACGAGTGGCCCCGTCCATTCCAGCCGAGATCGACTATAAAAGCAGCCCAGGATCCAGTACACGGCAGTGGATACACAGACCTCTTTTACAGCGCGGTGAGCTGAAGGAAGCGCCTGAACTCACTCGAACCAGCCGCCGTTCGTCGTTTCTTATAATAACCTGCTGAGCACATAGTGTGTGTAAACAGACCTCTTTTACAGCGCGGCGTGAACTGAAAGCTGTGCCTGAACATACTAGGATCTGCAGTGGATTTGTCATAACAACAATAACGAAGCTGACTCCACGGCAGCCGTGTAGTCTGACATACTCTACAGCGCGGTGAGCTGGGGGAGCGTCGGTACTTAAATACCGGGGCTGGTATCCAGAAGCCCGAAGACGTCATTTGCCTAGCTGCCCACAGCACCGTCTATCTCTCTCTGATGTTCCCGTCAAGAAGAATGTTTATTTAATTATTTAAATACACCGATATGTTCACTACAGTTAAATAGAATAAAACCATTTACTTTACCAAGGCTCCGACTTTTATTCATTAACAGTAACTGAACTCTGTAATTATATCTCCAAACCAGCTACCCAGGCAACAGACGTTACAATTATACAAATTTTGTAAACTACAATGTTAAAGTAATATGGATGTTGAAGAAGCGCTGTTACTATATTATGCTGTATGTAACAAGAAATAGCAAAAGCGAAGGAAAAGCAGAATATGGGTGCATTGTCATTGAACATGAAACGAATGGCGTGCCTTATTTTCTGTACCTATAATGAAATAAGAGAAAACTGATAAATTTTTTAATTACTTTAGAATCCGCTTCTGTGTTACGATCAGTGGTAAACCACGGTAGTCAAAATATTGTACTTAGCAAACTTCCATTCTTAAATACGATAAGGCATCATTAATTAGGATACAAGTAGTCATTATCATTTATTTAGATGTTTCTATTTTACAAAAATAGTAGGCTACAGAAAAGAGCATCATTTTTTTTTCCTAGAATATCTGATGCTGGACAGTCCTTCCGTGGCTTCCGACGACTCACGGGAGTCGCGCCATCGCATTAACTACAGCCACTACTCACATCCCGCAGGGTTAGTGACTGTAGATACCAGAATCATGTGCCCTAAGCAGACGGAGAGACCGCCTTCTGCATTTGGCCTGCCAGACACTCGGCTGATTTTTGGCAGGTCGGTATGATCTTCAATTCCGGGAGAAGCGTAGGCTTTATCCCTTCGAGTACACCGATTATTACGGACGACCATTTTTACCGAGTAGCCTAGGTACAGCACTTGTAGCTCGTACCGGAGACCGTGATATTTGGTCCGTTTCTCCTCCTCCTTCAAGGTGATGTTTTCCTCCGCAGGGGCCGAGAACTCGATAACATATATCACCTTGAGTTGATGGTCGAGAAGGACTATGTCAGGCTTGTTGGCTTGGATTAGCCTGACAGTCGGGAATGAGTAGTTCCAGTAAATCCGGCATTTTTTGTTCTCAACAACGGACTCAATATCTGCGGGAACATAAGGCAGCACTCGTGTCTGGTCTACCCCGTTGAGCGCCTAGATGGTAAACTATTCGCGTTTGGATGTAGGCCGAAATCGCATATTTGGGGCATGCAGATAGTAAGTGCATGAGCGATTCCGGCGTCTGATGGCAGGTCCTGCAGTTGATATCAGGAACCTCTACACGCCACACGCGGCTACGGTGGACCAAGGTGTTGATGACACCATCTTGGCAGGCCATAATAAATACCTCGGTCCCCGACTTCAGCCCGGCTGACCTTGGAAAGGCGAATGTCAGCCTGGTCGATAAATCCAGTGTTTCTATGTTCTTATAGAGGACACCATGCTGGAGTTTATCGACGTGCTGCCGAAAAGTTGTAGAACGGGCGGGGAAGTCACTTCTACGGTTTCGTGATGTTTTACAAACCGCAAGAGAGGATCTGAACTCCTGAGGATGTTACATGCCACACTCACTACTACTCTGCCATGCGTATACTCCAGGCTCAAGAGTCCTCGGCCCCCCGTTGACGTGGGAGGTACACACGAGAAACGGACGATCTAGGATGAATCCTTCTGTGAATATCACTGCGGGTATCTGTCTAATTGGCGCAGCTCATCTACCATCCACTTTACTACTCCGAGGGAGTAGAGCAGAATCGGAACCGCGAGCATATTAGTTACATAATAATAATAATAATAACACCATGAAATTACCTCGGGTCGGCCTGTGGGGAGAGGGCTACAAGTTAAAGAAATGGAAACAATCGAACTACGTTATCTCCTAAGAATTCCTACCGGGAATCGAACCCGTCAAGTACGTTACCTCTAGACACCTTATTCTTCCCCAAAAGTTCGGAACACCAAATCTATTGGAGGCGGTGTCTGTACTTGCCGTGGAGAGAATCCTTTATTTGTGTTACATCTTGGATGTGCCTTTGTTACACACCCAGATATGTATAAGTCTCTCCGGCATCCAGATGTCTTAGGATGCTTCCTTCTGCGAGCAGCACATTTTCAGAGAATTTCCCGCATCGTCCTTTCTTGAGGTGTACATTTGTCCAACCCGAACTCCATACCAATAACCCGCGTGTATTCTTCGACCACCCTGGGCGCGTTTTATAGTTCGCGCTCTCCGGAGGGCATAAAGTTTAAGGTCATCCATATAAAATAGATGGGTGACCTTATGCCGCCGATCGCTGGGTACCACATTTATATCCGCGGATTTGGCGGAGCCCAACAGACAACAGTAGCAGTGAGATGCAGAAGAGGAGAAGACTTAGGGAGCCACCCTGGAAAACTCGTCTCCTAAATGCCACCAGCTCTATCGTGACCCGATGTGCATCTGATGTTATGGTGAAGCGAGTCTTCCAGAGCAGCAGCTGTTCTATGCATCTCACTAGTGGTGCTGGTACCGCAAGACATTCGAGCAAGTGCAATAATAGCTTATGCGTGTTGTAATCAATCCAGGCCATCGATAGATTCCGCTTCTATTGCACAGAATCCTGTGTAATCCAAGCTGGCATCTGCTGCCCCTCGTTCAACCATGAGTTGAAAACACGCACCAGGTGGCGGTGGGTGGAAGAAAATTTCTTCCACCACCAGTTGTTAATGCTGGCTGGGCCGGGGGCAGCAGAGTTCTTGGTACCAACAAGCGCTTGTTGGACACCTTCCGTACTGATTGCTTTTCTGGCGCCTTGGTTTCGACATTTTCTGCAGTCGACGAATTGTCTACAACATGCTGTGGCTCTGAAACGGGGCTGGAAGGATTCATACGGAACAAATTGTTTTGCTCCATACTCTTCACTCGCCTTTTCAACAGTTTTTTTATAGCCATGAACGTTCGGATCCTATCTAGACAGTGCTGCTTGATGGTAAATATCACTGCCAGATTTAGAGTGTGGTGTTGACGTCTTAATCCGGCTGCTATGCGCCAGATTCTGGGAGTAAAAACTCTACCACTTGTCGTGTATTCCACCTCACTCTGGATCCGAGAGGCGTGTCTGGCCGACTCTATTTTGCCTTCGATTTTTTTGTACACACCTGCTTCTCGATCCCGTTTAAAGTGTCAATTGACCTCTCACGAGGGACGAGTTGCTTTGTGACGTTGAACATGGCAAAACAAATAAAAAACTACGATGTAAACTACACGACTACTATCAACTGACGAGCTGACTGAAAAACGTCGGATCCCAATGCGAGTGGCGCCGCACTAGATGTCGAATCCAGCGTTGGCCATAGATTCCAAAAGATACTTGCGCCTCTTTATATATCCCATGGATTTAACTGACTTAGAAAAAAATGATAAAATAATTATTGAGTATTACAAAAGCACTATTTCCAACCTAACGTAATAATAATAATAAATATCTATAGATCTTTATATTTTATACTGTCATTCTAATCTGAATGAGCTAGTTTTAGGCATATAATAAATCGAAAACAACACTTCCAATAGATTTTATCATAGAAACTGTTAAAACAACTACTCGGTCTAGAAGCAAGAGCTGTATTGAATTAAACAACAGTGTAGTATTAGAAGCAAAAACAAGATTGAAATTGAAAAAAAATGTATTAACTAACCAAAAAGAAAAATGTTCAGCCAAGAAATGATTTTCTCCAGTTACAATACGAAAAACGAAAACTCCTAGTCCAAAATGTATATCTACCTTCATTCTTCTTGGAGGAAATCATTTCTCGACTGGAAATTTTTCTTTTTGATGAGTTCATATATTTTCCAATCTCAACCGTTTTTGCTTCTAATGCTAATAACACTGTTATTTAATTCCATGTAACTCTTGCTCTTAGACTCAGTAGTCGTTTTAATAGTTTATATGATAAAATGTATTTATTTGAATTGTTGTATTTGATTCATTATATACCTAAAATTGTTATACTAGAACATTCAGATAAGAATGACAGTATAAAATATAAAGATCTATAGGTATTTATTATTATTATTATCATGTTAGGTTTGAAAGAGTGCGTTTGCAGTACCCAATAATTATTTTATTATTTTTTCTAGAAATGTATAAATATGAGGCAATAATATGTCAGGTGTTTTGAAATATAACTCTGTTATAAAAATAAATCATATACCCTGACGTCCGCAGACAAGAGAAGTACACGTAGGTGTAATGGTTTTGATTACACACATCGAACATTTGAATTGTATAGATGTTTATTTAATTCGCAAATATGTCTTCAAAGTTTTAAAAGAATATAAATTTTTTGAAGTGGAAATTATAGAATTAAATACGATGCGCTTGTGATTGCTAGGGGGACAATTAATTAAAAAAAATAGAAATCCAAAAAGTGGCACCATAAACCCTTAGAGAAAAACTTTGCTCTATAAATTTCGTTTTATACATTGTAAGCCTAAGAAAATCACTTATCGGGAAAATTTAGTGCTAATTACAAATTTTAGTTGTGACATAGAAACATCCTCCTATTTCAGTAGCCTATAACTCGAAATCTATTAGATCTCTCAAAAATATGATAAGGACTTTCGTTATAGAAAATTTTATGGATAACATTCTCTCTGCACTTTTCTCGTCTATGACACTGTTTTACTATAAAATTCAAGAAATCTCAAAAATGCAACTTTTTGAGAGGTTGGGAGTACACTCGCTTCAGCTCCCTTTTTAGGGGTGGGAGCTTTTTTAGTTTTCAATTTTTACCTACATCATGTACATATCAGAAAATTTTCGAAACTATTGATTTTTTTTTTAATTCCTTATTTTTAACCTAATATACTAGAAGGGAAAACAATTATTTTTTATGCAAAATGCGAGGTAGTGAGATATTTTAGCAAGTGTTGTCAGATTAGGCAGTTGAATTCCATTAACTTCTTAACTTTTTATTATAAAAATCTAAAATAGGTTGTAACATATGGTAATAATAGTTTTTACAGCTTATAACAGTTACAATTTATATATGGAGCTGCACATATTTACAATTAACTTAGTACATGTTCATTGGTGTATACTGGTATCCTTCTAAATATAATCTACATTAATTTTTACAATTCGTCAATGTCTTCAAGCTCCTCATCAATATAATTATTAATAATATCCTCCCAAATATGATCAACGGTGGCTGGTACATGGCACTACATGATTATTATTTCCAACACCAAATAGCTCGTTTATTGATATTTGTCTATTATTCGCAGTAAATAACGTAGCTGATTCGTAAGTTTCACTGTTGACAATGGATCCGAATAAAACCCGCATTTGCTTCTGACTGACGGGACCATCATAACTGCATTTTTTTGTAATGCCAAAATGTTGGCATTTGGACAATAACTTGAACAATTTACGAGACCGTATTTTAATTCCACTGAAATAAAGATTATTCAAATATTTACATCTAGTTAATAAACGACATAAGTTTTTACTTTTGACAAAACTGGAATTGTCATTTCCTTTGCAATTTTCAATTTTTAACAACTGTAACTTCTTACAGTATTTCGACAGTATTTCTGTAACAGTATTAATGTCAGTTCTTTCTCTAAGATAAACTTCTTTAAGCAAAGGTGAATTTTCGATCCACTTACATAAAATATTAGACGGAATTTCGTTTTGAGCAGTTATTTTCTTCCAGAGTACAGGAGACTACGTTATTATGTACCATCTTTTACACACACAACGAACAACAGTGTATAATTCCTTATTTGACAGAAATGAGAATATATAGAGCAGGATTTCATTTGGTAATCTTTCAAAATAATTACAACCTCGCAAGCGTTTAGCGGGAATGTAATCTTCTGTCCTAGAACTGTGAATTTTGAAATACGAAAACATTCCGAATAATTAATGTAATTTTCACTGGAATTTGACGGCGACCTTGCGTTGACTGATGGAAATGTCATTGTTTTCCAGGGACGTTAAGTTTAAATTAGTGACACAAAATTAAAGATTTTTGTATACGTTTACAGTTTATAATAATTTATTTTTGTACGAACGGAAATAAAACATTATTTTACTGCCTTAAAACAGAGAGTATAACGAGTGTTTATTTCCTGAGATTTAAAGTCGCCATGAAAACCAACGAAGAATGCAAACAACGTAACGTCAACATTTTTATTATGTTAAACTTTTAATGAAACAGTTGTCGGAGAAAAGTCGAATCAATCGATAAAATAGAAATAAAACTTTCGGTGAAGAGCAAAATTGGCCAGATGAGCAAAATTGGCCACGGAACCCAAATTTTTTTGT
>JANEYF010000162.1:0-148737 GCA_029963845.1 Rhamnusium bicolor | reverse complement strand
GTAGATTAAGGCCAATGCGAGTACTTCTAATAAAAAAGTGGGATGCAGCCGGATGCACACTACATACACAAACAAAGATGAATAAAGGAAAAACCCTCAGGCAGATTTTTTGTGGATGCTCAACAGGGACTTGCTTGTTTCGGGGGAAATACGGTTTGGAAAAAATGGAGGCTGAGTGGGGCGACCCAAAAAAATGCCGGAAAATTCGCTTGCACATGTTCGATCTTTTGACGTTATTGACCAACGGATTCAGATTCAGTGGACAAAAATACATACTAACACAATAGTTGAGTCACCTGAACGTCATTCAATATTCTTTGCCCCAAATTTTGGGCAATTTTGAGTCATTTGTTGGCTTTGATCGGTTGGGCTAATTCTGACCCCAGATTTAGATTCAGCGGCCAAAAATACACACCGATATAAGAGTAAAGTCACTTCAATATCATTTAATGTTTTTTGACCCCAGATTTTGGCAAATTTCCGGCAATTTCTTTATTTTTCCGGCCAATTTTGACACCGGATTCGGGTTCAGCTGGCGAAAATACATACGGTATATAGGTCGGTCCCCGAGTATAAGATCTTTTTTTATTTGTAGTCAGTGACTATCCTCCATTTTGCTTTGCCGCTTGCGTCCTGTTTCTTTGGGACAACCCAAATCGGTGAAGACTAGAGTGAAATGCTATAATGTATGATGTCGTCTTTTAGCATTTTATCCATTTGTTTTCTAACTTCTTCCCTGTGAATTTGAGGGTATCTATAACTTTTTTGTATAGATTGGGCTCTCATCTGTCGTTTTTATATGTTTTATCTTGCTGGTAAATGTCAGCGGTAAATCTTTATGGTAGAATATGTTTATATTTAGAACAAAGATGTTGAATTTTCACTTTTTCTTCCGGGTTCATGTGATCGATCGGTTCTTAAATTTTTTCTCAAGGTTTTCTATTAATTTTGTATCGATTTCCATATCATATTTTTGAGGTAAATCCACGTCGATATTATTTATTTCCATAAATTCTTGAATTTTAATAGGTTTTTCCAATTTAAATGTTTGTGGTTCTTCAGAGTTATTTTTTATCGTTGTTATAATATGATTATTTTCGATAGCGACGATTGATGGTGGAAATTCTAAATCCTTTTTAAAATTTGTGTTGACAAATTAATCCCTCCTTTAATTTCGTATTTTCGACTGGTAACTTGACTATAACTTCTGTTCTTGGTGGTATTATTTTTTATGTCTTCTTATTCTGTGCAAATTAAATTCAACGTATTAACTTGTGCTTTAATTTCTCATAGCAAATCTACTCCTATTAATCCTCCAAATTAGCTGTTAAAATTGAATAAATAAAACTTGTGATGCTCCCTGTATGTATGGTGCGTCCATGAGCAGTTTGTATTGAAATTTTTTCTCGTTGGATATTATTTTTAAAATATTTGTGCTAATTCCGGTTTGATTAAACTTTTTGCAGATCCGGTATCATAAGAAAATTAGCTTGAAGTTCTGATACATAAATATATGGTAGATGTGTGTCGTTTTGTGCGTTAATATTTACTAAGTTGTCTCCTTCGTGAGGATGGTTTTCTGAAAATTTGTGTTGTCATCTTGTTCGATTTGTAGTTCAGGATACATGTATTCTTGATTAGGATTTTCGTAGAATTGCTGAAAATTTTTTGCATCTGCTTGACATTCGGTTTGTTCATGCATAGCTTGATCTTCATAATAATTTTCATAATAAACAGGTTCTGAGTAATAGTCGGTGTAGTGCAATTCGTTAGATGTAAAGTCTGGTTTTCTTAATGTAGTATTTCCAGAGGAAGTATCCATCCGTGTTGGTTTATAAAAAGTTTGTTTTGTGCTAGGTTGAAAACAGGGTTGAAATACATTACTTTGTGGTTTTGGTGGTGCTTTCGCCATATTTCTGTTACCAAATGTTTGGTGTGTGAAGTTTTGTTGCCAATTATTAGGTCTAGGTGGAAATTGATATTGTTGAGTATTTTGATTTGCGAAATGTTGATTTCGGACAGGTGGTATATTCCTTTGTTGAGGTCGAATAAACGGTACAGGTCTTCTTATTTGTTGAAATGGTGTTGGTTGAACATTTCTAAGTGGAAATTGAGTATTTTTTCTTATATAATGTAGATTATCTTCTTCGTTTATTATGTTAATACCTTTTATGGTTTTAGGATTTCTGTAACGTACCACAAGGCTATATGGTTCTCTGAAACCTTTCATAAATGTTATATATACCTTTTATGGTTTTAGGATTTCTGTAACGTACCACAAGGCTATATGGTTCTCTTAAACTTTTCATAAATGTTTTTATTGTCATGTTATTATACATTTTAATTTTTTTCTCGTTTCATATTATTCATTGGCTTCCGTGGTATTTATTCTTGACATCAAAAAGGCTGTTTAAATCTTGATATCTTTCTCCAAATTTCAGTGCAGTTTTGCTTTGTTTTGTTAGAATAAGGTCATCTTCGTCACGTATAAGCGTTATAAGCGAATATAATAACAAGTTTTTAATCTGCTGTGACATATATTTATAGGTGTTGTTATCGTTGCTGAGTCGGCACCTCCTTATTCCATTGGTAAGTGGGTCATCGGTGTAACTCGCGAGAGGTTTAGCGTACATGATTGGTACCCTAAAATCCTCTATTTTTCTTCTCTTGGTGAAAAGGATCATCTCAGTCTTGGATGGATTGACTGAGAGACCTGTTTCGACTTACCATTTTTCTATTATTATACAGGCCACCTGCGTTCTGTTGCAAACGATGTTTAGGAAGCGGCCGGCCACTAGGACCAGCCCTTCTTCCGCATATGGCTGCGCATAGAATCCTTCCGAAGTTAGGGCGCTCTAAGAGACCATCCATTATTACACACCATAGATGGGATGTGATGGCCTTGTGGACAGCCGCCCCTCACCTCGACGTCCAACTGACAGTCTCCCAAAGCAGCACTTACTCGTTTCCCTTACAGCGCAGGTTTTACCCACCTGATCAGTATTGGAGCAGTACCTCTAGTCCGAAGATCATCGCAGATAGTAGTAGTCATTGCATTATCGAAGGCTACCTCAATATCGAAAAATACTGCTAGGGTGACCTTCTGCAGGAGGGCCCTTTCTACCTCATGCACGGCGGCGTGAAGGGTTATCTCTGTGGACCTCCCTCGCCTATATCCGTGCTGATTCTTGTGGAATGGGTACCTGGCTAGGTCCCCTTCCAGCAAATATCTGTCCACTATCCGTTCCAGTGTTTTTAGCAGGAAGAACGTGAGACTGATCGCCCTAAACGATTTGGCAGCTGTGTAGTCCTTTTTTCCCACTTTGGAAATGAAAACCACTTTAGCTGACCTCCAGGCCAGGAGAACATATCCCAGTGCCAGAAATATTCCTCTTAAATGGGGTAGAACATCTAGATCCTTCTGAAGCAAAGCTGGGAATATCTCATCTGGCCCCGCGGCTTTAAAGGACTCGAACTCGTTCACTGCCCAGGCAACCACTCCGTCCTTTAAATAGATGTTTTTGGGATGTCATGTGTGCTGAGGCTCCACTGTCTAAAATCCATGCATCTTTATCATCGATTTTTGTTGCAATGTCTTTCTCTACATTTTCTACTGAGAAAGCCGAGTAACTGCATTGGCTTGTGTTTGATTTATTCTCTGTTGGTCTGAGAATTTTTACGGGGTGCTCTGCAGTCTCTAGCAAAATGTCCCTTTTTATTACAATTGTAACAAGTTACACGTGGTTTTTCACTCATCTTATTTTGTGAGAACCTTGAACATGATTTATTTGTTGAGGTTACAAGAGCACTTTCATCTACCGATTCTTTTGTTAAGTTACGCTCTTCATCGGTTAGTCGTGAGGTTAGGTTTTGGATTGTCTGTTTATTTTCATCTAAGGACATCCAAGCCTGTCTAAAATTGCTGTATTTTGCGGGTAGTGTACCGATTATTTTAGTTATAACTGCGATATCACTTATCTGATCTCCAGACTCTCGAATTTGTCGGGCTAAATTCTTTATTTTTGATATGTGCTTTATCATTGAGTCATTGACTCCCATCTTATACTTATAGAATTCTTCGTGTATCATCATCCTGTTGGTTTCAGATTTTACAGCATAAATTGTTTCCAATTCTTCTAGAATTTCTTTAGACGTTTCGCAAGATTCAATCAATGTAATTTGTGATAATTCCATTGTCGAGGTAATTATACACATTGCAAGTGCATCTTTCTTGTTCCATGTTGCAATGTCCTGGTTGATTGTCGGTTTTGTTTCAGTGCCTGAGGCAATTTCATACACACCTTTTGCTCTCAATGCACACTTAACCTGAAATTTCCACTGTTGGAAGTTATTGCCGTCGAACTTATTGATTGTTGCTAGGTTTATTCCGTCAGCCATTCTTCTCTTCTTGGTTTATTATCCTTTCAATGTACTTCGGCTACACGTGGTACTTGTCTCCTCTTGATTTATTTTGATTGTCGAACTTTGTCTGCTACTTCGCGACACTACTTTTCGACACGTTTCTTCTACAGGTGGTGCACTTCTGTTGATTTTACACGTGATCTGGGCCCATAACCAGTTAAGTTATTGTGGTGAAAACAGAAAAGATGCACGTTGTGTAATAATAGTCTTTAATCAAGAGACTAGTTGTAATGTACAAAATAGGATATATACAAACTGAACAGGGAAAAAGAAAGAGAGCGAGTTGAACAGTGTTACGGTTTTTATAAACTTGATAACTCAGAGCTGCCAACTTAACATAGGTAAAACTTACTAGATTACTAAGGGTAACTACACATGACAATACATCAAATAATTGCGGCAGAATACTTAAATTCAAGCTTAAATCTAACAATTATCAATGACTATCCTCCATTTTGCTTTGCCGCTTGCGTCCTGTTTCTTTGGAACAACCCAAATCGGTGAAGACTAAAGTGCTATAATGTATGATGTCGTCTTGTAGCATTTTATCCATTTGTTTTCTAACTTCTTCCCTGTGAACTTGAGGGTATCTATAACTTTTTGTATAGATTGGGCTCTCATCTGTTGTTTTTATATGATGTTTTATCTTGCTGGTAAATGTTAGCGGTAAATCTTCATGGTAGAATATGTCTCTATATTTAGAAAAAAGATGTTGAATTTTCTCTTTTTCTTCCGAGTTCATGTGATCAATTGGTTCTAAAAATTTTCTCAAGGTTTTCTATTAATTTTGTATCGATTTCCATGTCATATTATTGAGGTAAATCTACGTCGATATTATTTATTTCCAGAAATTCTTGAATTTTAATAGGTTTTTCCAATTTAAATGTTTGTGGTTCTCCAGAGTTATTTTTTATCGTTGTTATAATATGATTATTTTCGATAGTGACGATTGATGGTGAAATGTCTAAATCCTTCACAGGCACACAAAAAAAAAGGTCGTGTACTCGGGGACTGATCTATATACCGCTATGTATTTTCGAATCCAGGGTCAAAATTTGCCCAACGGGTCAAAATTGGCCGGAAAAATAAAAAAAATGGCCGGAAATTCGCCAAAATTCGGGTAAAAAAACCATTGAAGGGATTGACGTGACTTAACCCATATACCGGTATATATTTTCGTTCGCTGAAACCGAATCTGGGGTCACAATTGGCCCATGGGGTCAAAATTGGCTGGTAAAATTGGCTGCTAAATAGCCTCCAACAAGTTCAATCAAGTTTTCCTGTTCCCAGTATTTTTTCGAGCCGCTCACCAGATTCTTTTTTTCATTTTTGGCGATTATAACGGACCCGTTTGCATTGAAAAGAGCTGTGCAAGGGCATTCTTTTCCTTTTCCTCCTTTGAGCAGGCAAATCTCTTTTGAGCATCCAGCAATAGTCCGCCATCATATTTACGTCCCACCGCCCTTGATAGCGACGCTCCATCTCTCGGAGATCTTAGTGGAATCTTTCTCCTTGCTCCTCACTATAATCCCCAAGATTTTCCGGGAAATAGTCCGCATGCGTTAACGAGTTGTACTTCGTACAAGGTTTTCTACAGTTTGCCTGTAGATTAAGGCCAATGCGAGTACTTCTAATAAAAAGTGGGATGCAGCCGGATGCACACTACATACACAAACAAAGATGAATAAAGGAAAAACCCTCAGGCAGATTTTTTTGTGGATGCTCAACAGGGACTTGCTTGTTTCGGGGGAAATACGGTTTGGAAAAAATGGAGGCTGAGTGGGGCGACCCAAAAAAATGCCGGAAAATTCGCTTGCACATGTTCGATCTTTTGACGTTATTGACCAACGGATTCAGATTCAGTGGACAAAAATACATACTAACACAATAGTTGAGTCACCTGAACGTCATTCAATATTCTTTGCCCCAAATTTTGGGCAATTTTGAGTCATTTGTTGGCTTTGATCGGTTGGGCTAATTCTGACCCCAGATTTAGATTCAGCGGCCAAAAATACACACCGATATAAGAGTAAAGTCACTTCAATATCATTTAATGTTTTTTGACCCCAGATTTTGGCAAATTTCCGGCAATTTCTTTATTTTTCCGGCCAATTTTGACACCGGATTCGGGTTCAGCTGGCGAAAATACATACGGTATATAGGTCGGTCCCCGAGTATAAGATCTTTTTTTATTTGTAGTCAGTGACTATCCTCCATTTTGCTTTGCCGCTTGCGTCCTGTTTCTTTGGGACAACCCAAATCGGTGAAGACTAGAGTGAAATGCTATAATGTATGATGTCGTCTTTTAGCATTTTATCCATTTGTTTTCTAACTTCTTCCCTGTGAATTTGAGGGTATCTATAACTTTTTGTATAGATTGGGCTCTCATCTGTCGTTTTTATATGTTTTATCTTGCTGGTAAATGTCAGCGGTAAATCTTTATGGTAGAATATGTTTATATTTAGAACAAAGATGTTGAATTTTCACTTTTTCTTCCGGGTTCATGTGATCGATCGGTTCTTAAATTTTTCTCAAGGTTTTCTATTAATTTTGTATCGATTTCCATATCATATTTTTGAGGTAAATCCACGTCGATATTATTTATTTCCATAAATTCTTGAATTTTAATAGGTTTTTCCAATTTAAATGTTTGTGGTTCTTCAGAGTTATTTTTTATCGTTGTTATAATATGATTATTTTCGATAGCGACGATTGATGGTGGAAATTCTAAATCCTTTTAAAATTTGTGTTGACAAATTAATCCCTCCTTTAATTTCGTATTTTCGACTGGTAACTTGACTATAACTTCTGTTCTTGGTGGTATTATTTTTATGTCTTCTTATTCTGTGCAAATTAAATTCAACGTATTAACTTGTGCTTTAATTTCTCATAGCAAATCTACTCCTATTAATCCTCCAAATTAGCTGTTAAAATTGAATAAATAAAACTTGTGATGCTCCCTGTATGTATGGTGCGTCCATGAGCAGTTTGTATTGAAATTTTTTCTCGTTGGATATTATTTTTAAAATATTTGTGCTAATTCCGGTTTGATTAAACTTTTTGCAGATCCGGTATCATAAGAAAATTAGCTTGAAGTTCTGATACATAAATATATGGTAGATGTGTGTCGTTTTGTGCGTTAATATTTACTAAGTTGTCTCCTTCGTGAGGATGGTTTTCTGAAAATTTGTGTTGTCATCTTGTTCGATTTGTAGTTCAGGATACATGTATTCTTGATTAGGATTTTCGTAGAATTGCTGAAAATTTTTTGCATCTGCTTGACATTCGGTTTGTTCATGCATAGCTTGATCTTCATAATAATTTTCATAATAAACAGGTTCTGAGTAATAGTCGGTGTAGTGCAATTCGTTAGATGTAAAGTCTGGTTTTCTTAATGTAGTATTTCCAGAGGAAGTATCCATCCGTGTTGGTTTATAAAAAGTTTGTTTTGTGCTAGGTTGAAAACAGGGTTGAAATACATTACTTTGTGGTTTTGGTGGTGCTTTCGCCATATTTCTGTTACCAAATGTTTGGTGTGTGAAGTTTTGTTGCCAATTATTAGGTCTAGGTGGAAATTGATATTGTTGAGTATTTTGATTTGCGAAATGTTGATTTCGGACAGGTGGTATATTCCTTTGTTGAGGTCGAATAAACGGTACAGGTCTTCTTATTTGTTGAAATGGTGTTGGTTGAACATTTCTAAGTGGAAATTGAGTATTTTTTTCTTATATAATGTAGATTATCTTCTTCGTTTATTATGTTAATACCTTTTATGGTTTTAGGATTTCTGTAACGTACCACAAGGCTATATGGTTCTCTGAAACCTTTCATAAATGTTATATATACCTTTTATGGTTTTAGGATTTCTGTAACGTACCACAAGGCTATATGGTTCTCTTAAACTTTTCATAAATGTTTTTATTGTCATGTTATTATACATTTTAATTTTTTCTCGTTTCATATTATTCATTGGCTTCCGTGGTATTTATTCTTGACATCAAAAGGCTGTTTAAATCTTGATATCTTTCTCCAAATTTCAGTGCAGTTTTGCTTTGTTTTGTTAGAATAAGGTCATCTTCGTCACGTATAAGCGTTATAAGCGAATATAATAACAAGTTTTTAATCTGCTGTGACATATATTTATAGGTGTTGTTATCGTTGCTGAGTCGGCACCTCCTTATTCCATTGGTAAGTGGGTCATCGGTGTAACTCGCGAGAGGTTTAGCGTACATGATTGGTACCCTAAAATCCTCTATTTTTCTTCTCTTGGTGAAAAGGATCATCTCAGTCTTGGATGGATTGACTGAGAGACCTGTTTCGACTTACCATTTTTCTATTATTATACAGGCCACCTGCGTTCTGTTGCAAACGATGTTTAGGAAGCGGCCGGCCACTAGGACCAGCCCTTCTTCCGCATATGGCTGCGCATAGAATCCTTCCGAAGTTAGGGCGCTCTAAGAGACCATCCATTATTACACACCATAGATGGGATGTGATGGCCTTGTGGACAGCCGCCCCTCACCTCGACGTCCAACTGACAGTCTCCCAAAGCAGCACTTACTCGTTTCCCTTACAGCGCAGGTTTTACCCACCTGATCAGTATTGGAGCAGTACCTCTAGTCCGAAGATCATCGCAGATAGTAGTAGTCATTGCATTATCGAAGGCTACCTCAATATCGAAAAATACTGCTAGGGTGACCTTCTGCAGGAGGGCCCTTTCTACCTCATGCACGGCGGCGTGAAGGGTTATCTCTGTGGACCTCCCTCGCCTATATCCGTGCTGATTCTTGTGGAATGGGTACCTGGCTAGGTCCCCTTCCAGCAAATATCTGTCCACTATCCGTTCCAGTGTTTTTAGCAGGAAGAACGTGAGACTGATCGCCCTAAACGATTTGGCAGCTGTGTAGTCCTTTTTTCCCACTTTGGAAATGAAAACCACTTTAGCTGACCTCCAGGCCAGGAGAACATATCCCAGTGCCAGAAATATTCCTCTTAAATGGGGTAGAACATCTAGATCCTTCTGAAGCAAAGCTGGGAATATCTCATCTGGCCCCGCGGCTTTAAAGGACTCGAACTCGTTCACTGCCCAGGCAACCACTCCGTCCTTTACAATCTCCTCGGCAAGCCGCTAGTCAACTGACCTCTAAGAGATATCTTAATGACTTCTCTCCAGAAGTAGTCCAAGTCCCATCTTGCCTTCATGGTGATCCTATTGTCTCTCTTGTCTCGCAGCTGAGTATTTTCATCAGTCGGCGGTTACCGGTAGGGAGTTCATTTCCCCACAGTACTTCCGCCAGCTTTCTCTCTTGCTGCGCCTGATTTTCTTTTAAAACTTTCTCTTAGCCTCCTTGAAATCGTCCCATAAGGAATCTATCCCTCTCTTGACGACTTGATTGTTAGCACGTCTGGCCGTCCGGTGCAGGTCAACAAGCGACCTACTCTACCATCGGGCCCTACGTACTCCCACCGCCCTGAGTGGGCAGGCTTCCTCATATGCTGAGACTATATGACTTTCTACGCTGGCTACCTTTATGGCTAATTCCTCAGGGGGAGATAATCCTCCCCCCGGTTCGTCTTGGAGACTTGCCAGGGTGAGGAGATACCTCTCCCAGTCGGTTTTCCTTAGATTTCCTAGGAGGGTGTCCTCTGTCTTGTCGGACCCAATCTCGAATTTAATCATCCTGTGATCAGACACCGAGATATCCTGAGTTACCCTCCAATCAGAAATTTTGTTCTATCAAACTGAGAGACCAGCATAATTTCAATCACCGCATCGACCCCTGAAGGCCCCTGGCGAGTAGCTCCACCCCAAGCCGATAATCTACGCACTGTCAAGCTTACCAGCATGTGTGTACCTTTAAATAATAATAGTCATAATTTTTATTTGCAGTCCCTATTACAATAATATTGACAAATTGGGAATTAAATTTAAATTATGCACTACAAAAGGAACTGAAAAACAATACAATTATTGATCTAAGTTTCAGACCTCAAATAACTAAAAATTTTATTATTACATTGTTAGTCCGTTAGAAAAGTACAATACGATATTACTACAAAAAAATAAATAAATAAATAAATAAATAAAGAAAATAAAGTAATTGAGTGAAAAAACATAAAATTCATTTAATTTAAAATAAAACAGATTCATTTTAAAATTTGATTGTTATTACTACTATTAGAATGTGATATTCTCTACACACTTTAGAATGTAAGGGTCTATGGTCTATAATGAAATTAAGAGGCTAGGAGAATTGTTTTGTATTTAAACTTAAAGCTAGATAATCTAATACTTTTATAATTAATTGGAACTTTATTGTACAGTAAAAATATATTATAAGAAAAACACCTGTGATAAGAAGTGGTTTTTTGAGATGATGAACAAGAGAGAAGAAAAAATTGAACTTTGAGTGGCTGTAACTTGTTACAATTGACATTTTCATTTTTGTTAAGGAACTACTAGCACTTTTAAATTAAATTAAACACCACAGGTAATACAACCCCCTGTATACTTGAAGGTACCTCAAGGTATCTTGTATGGGAGAGAGTTACACATTTAGCGACACTGGACACACACCCAATGTTTGAGTATGCTAGGATTAATTTCTGGTTTAGAAAAAATCCTAGCTCCTCGACTGGGTATCGAACTCGGGACTCCAGAGTGAGAGGCAAGTGTCCTTACCACTCGATCACGAGGCCACCGTATTTTAACTCCCTAAGTTTTCTGATGCATTTTCCAAACATTCTGGACATTAAGAGCACAGAAGAATGTTTGGGTTACAGAGAATTTCGAGATATAGAAATTCGAATTATAGAAGATCAAATTTAAAAGTTCAACTCTATTTGTCGAGGAGGATTTTCTAGGGACATACCGGAAACACTCTTTGTAATGAATATTGAATAATGCAATGCATTGGTTTAAACTATTCTATTTCATACAGTCATAAATCTGTGAAAACATTTTAATTCAAAAAACGGTAACCTTGTCATTTTCCCGTGTCTCTAAAAAATCCGTCCTATTATTGTTTGTTTGCTATGTTTTAACTATTGAATAGAATATCTATGGTTGCTTATTTTAAACAGTTCAGTCTATTATCACAAGAAATACGCATTTAATGTTTCAGACAAAAGCTTTAAGATTTCGAAAGCGAAATAAAGATAGTCTTTTTACGATAAGTTTGCAATGGCATCACAGTACAATTTAAGAATATTATATCGAGAACACTTAATTACTAAATGTGACATCATTGCAAATTCCCTGTTATTCATTTGTATAATTTTCAGGAATCGATTTTTCTTCCTCCAACGCTAGCAACAAATTTCTAACTTCACAGCCGTCTTTCGTTGCAGACTGCCGATGTGATGTCATCGGCGTTTGAAATGCATGTATTTTATTAACTGATATTTTACTAAGATTTTATTTTCAACTTTTACATGTTTCTAATGGTTTTTAAGACGAAATGTTATTGTTTAACATAGATTCTACTAATATTTTGACAGTCCAACAACCGAATTTTTAAAGTATGTAATTTTTCAAAATTTTTATATAATAACAAGAGTCCGGATCTGAATATTAGATTTCAGTGATGGATGTACTCACAACAAGAATTATCGCGTAATTTAATCCAAAATAAAGAGGTTTAAATTTTAATCAGTTAATTTATGTTTTGATGTTCTCATAAAATGAATCCTCTCTTTTTACATGTCGACAACTAAATAACACAGTCCCTACTACAACAAAGTGAACAAATAAGCAGATGAAAAGAAATAATTATTTCTTTAACTTATGGAGATCAGGAGGTAGGGATAAATGATGTCAGTTGATGAGGCGTTTACAATGTAATATATTATGTAAAAGTTTTCTCTGGAATTTATCGTTATCTCCAGATCTCTAAGCACAAAATAATATCAATTTAAAAATAAGTAAATGTAGAAAATAAAAAAGAGCACTTTTATCTAGGTCAAATTAAGAGTATCCAACTTAAATCTATAAATCACTGTTAAAATGTTTCTGTTAGTAATATTAAAAAATGAAAACAGATAATTCATCCTAAATATCATATAGATCTAGTATATAAAATTACAGGCAATACTGATGCGTATTTTTTTTATTAATAGGAAATATGATTTAGTTTCATAAAATGACACCAAATAAAATATAGGTATTTCTTATTAATAAAGAAAATACGCATCAGTATTACATGTAATTTTGTGTTAAATCCATGTAATTTTAAGATTAAATTATTTGTTTTTATTTTTTGAAAAATTTTAACAGCAGTTTAAAGTTTTATGTAAGTAATTCTGGCGACAAGGGCATGCTAACGAAGCTTTTAATGCTATTCCATCCCTACCTATTTTAACGTTTGGTCTAAAGTACGATACAAGTCTAATCTAATTCCTGTAGTCAATTTGTGAATGCCGTGAGTGTAGTATATATACTTTTTAAATTGAAGAATATTGTCGTGGAACGCTTTAAAAATGTCGCGTCCTCCTCGAAGAGTTACTGTAGGACGATGGATAAATGATTTCCTGGAATTAGAGTCTGAGGGCACAAAACTTCACTGCAATATTTTCGAGAAAATACTGTCATGGACAAGTAAAAGCACAGGTTTTACAGCATATTGCAACTTAAAATCAAATGTGTGGATAGCAGTCTTAAAACACTACAGGGAAGAACTATGAAAATAAGTGTCTTGCTGTTTGTAATGGATGCAGCTTTGTATATGAAGGCGGCTGGACAGTGCTTAAAATACACCTATTTTAATCTGATACATGAGGCATATTTAACCAGTATCCTGGATCTGCCCCTAATACTGATGTGATATTCGAATTTGAACTCTAAGAATGACACATTTCATTTATGAATATTATTTCTTAATGAAATTTTTTCAAATTGTAAATAAATAATTATGCAAATTTTTTAATATTTGCTTAAATATATAATTACCATGTGACCATTGTCATAGTCTTGCATATATCAGTTTCAAACTGAACAGGGTTAACTGTTTCAAGTTTATTTTGATCTATTGTTAGCAACATTTTTATCACATACGTAATCATCTTATTTTTAGGCCAGTCAACAGTGAAGATGTTCTAATATATTTCAAATTTAAAGAGCCATGCATTAGTTCCTTTGATGATAATCAAGCAATTGTTGGTGCAGCAAATAATTTGAAATTAGTCGTCTCTTATAAATCAAAGAAGATAGCTACTCTGTTGTCAAAAGTGCTGCCTTTTTTATTCAAAAATAAATTTTTTTGTAAGTTTCTAAAAAAAATGTACAATCATGCAAAAAGTGGGCCATTGTTTACTAATTTACAGTATAAAAAGTAACTATTGCACTATTGCATTAAAAATTTTGTTGCACTCTACTCTCATCTTGACAAGTCAAAATTAATTTAAATTACTGGATGTCATTGTTATTAATATTTTATTTAACCTGTCATTATTTACGTGTTGTCCAACTCGACCTAATGGCCTCGGACAATTTTTACGTTGTATGCAACAAACACTCACTTTTTGCACTCGTTACATAACTGTTTATAAACTCTAATGCATTAGATTTTTTTTATATTTTTATTTTTCAGCATAATTCAACTAAGGTATCCAGTAGTAAAAGTAAGTACTCAAAATTACCATCCTAAGTCAAAAGAGACATCTGCATTTTTCCCTGATTTGGAGTTGCAACCCATCTAGGTATTCAAAACACTATTTTCTGTTTACCTGTTAAGGCAAAAATCCGCATATTATGTATTTTCCTTCCTCATCCCTCGAAGTGAGGAAGTTATGTATTTGTGAAAAAAATGTTGAAAATTTTTATTGCATTTCTGGACGAATGGCGATACACAAAATTTCAGACAGAAAGCATTTTCTGTCTGTGTGTCTGTCTGTCTGATTCGCGATGGCAGCTACAGTTTTTGAGATAAAGCTTCCAAATTTGGTACACACATTCTAGAGGTCAAGGAAGAGATTGAGTTCGTTGATGAGCAAAATCAGTCCCAATTTTTGAAACGTCAAAAAATGTGACTCTTTTGAAACGTTAAAGTGACTTGAAACGGCAAAATGTGACTTTTTTGAAACGTTAAAAATTACATTTATTATAAACTCCACCACACGTCGAGTTTTACTATGATGAGGAAGTTCTGATCCCCAAGTAATTGGCAGCGGTTTTTTCACACTAAAATTCTTATACAGGTTGTTTCGAAGTTAAATGTACATATATTAACCAGTGGAGGCGGTGGATTTAGGTTTTACCAGTATTGGAGCATGGAACCCAAGCAATATTTGAAGGCACGATTACCAGTACTGATTGAAGAAGTTTTGCAGAAAAAAAATTTGAGAAAAAAGTTACAAAAATGCGCAGCCTCCCCAGATTCCTTCTAGACCATTAGTAAAATCTGCAAACTATTTTTTTTTCGTAATCAGAAGGAAAATTTATCACCCCGTTTTTTTGTTTTCGAAAATTTTGATTTTTTTGTAGTTATGACACTTTGAAATTTAAGTTCATCGTGTAAATTTCAAAATGTCATAACTTTACAAAAAATCAAAATTTTCGAAAACCAAAAAAACGTGGTGATAAATTTTCCTTCTGATTGCGAAAAAAAAATAGTTTGCAAAGATTTTACTAATGGTCTAGAAGGAATCTGGGGAGGCTGCGCATTTTTGTAACTTTTTTTCAAATTTTTTTTTCAATTTTTTTTTCTGCAAAACTTCTTCAATCAGTCATGCCTTAAAATATTGCTTGGGTTCCATGCTCCAATACTGAGATATTATATAACGTAAATCCACCAGCCGCCACTGATATTAACTGTTTTGGTTCCGAATTACCATCATTAATAGTCGATGAAGGTTTTTTACTTCAGAACCTCTAAGGACTGCACCAATTTCGATGAAGCTTTTTTAAAATGTTTGTTATACTACATTATTTGAAATCAGAAACATTCTAGTTTTCAGACTCAAGTATTTATATTGTTTAAACATATACAAAAAATTTATATAAATAAATTTTTTTCCGATATTTAATCAAAACTGATATTATTTATTTAAATAGTTTAACAAATTAGCATTGACATTTGAAAGCAAAAATATATAAATGAATATACATAGGGTGTGCCAGTAAAAACTCCCAGGTGAAATATTTCGGAAACTATTAGAGATATTTGTTCTGTAAAAGTGCATTGCTAGAACGTATAAATGGTGTTAGTTTTGAGTACAAATAGTTTTTGTTGACAATCCACTTCTGTGATTCCATCTATGTGTATCAAAGTTGGCAGCATTGTATGATTTTAAGTTGTTTTATTTTTAGTTGTCAGTACGTCTCTAGTTTTCAGTTGGTTTAATGTCTAGTGTTAATGTACTTATGTGATCTGTGCCTTTCAAACAAACTAATAAATACAATTATAAGTTAAACGCTCGTCAAGTTAATTTACCAGCTTCCACATCCCATAGGTTATGGGCCCAGTAGCATCCTGGTTGTTTTAACTTGTTCGGTGGAAAGAAAATTGGAAAAACTAAATTTTACGACGTTCACGTAGTGTTTGATTTATCAGAGTGTTAACGACGGAAAGTAAAATGGCGGCAAGTCTTAGTCACCAGCAAATTTTTAATGTTAAACCGTTTGATGGAAAAGGTTTCTCCAACTGGCAATTTCGGCTAAAGCTATTTCTAGAGCAGGCTGGTGTGGTGCATGTAATATCCCAAGATCTACCGGAAAATGCGGAAGCATTAGCAAGCTTTGTCAAGGATGACATAAAAGCCAGAAATATCATAGTACAATGTTTGGCCGACAACGTCTTAGAGATGGTCAAAACGAAAACCACAGCTAAACAAATAATTACAGCTCTTGAAGGGACATATTATGTAAAAAAGAGAATCTCCATGCAAGTACAATTGCAGAAAAAATTAAGAAGTTTGAAGTTTTCGAACAAAACATCATTAAATACCTTTTTGACAGAATTTGACCAAATCGTTTGTGAGCTTAAAGATGCTGGAGGAATATTACAAGATAGTGAAGTAATATCTCAATTATTATCAGCTATGCCTGAGTCATACCAAGCCGTTACAACAGCTATTGATATAATGTTTTGCCAAAACGAAGAAAAAGTTACATTAGATTTTGTAAAAAACAAGTTATTAATGGAAGAGGCAAGACAGAGTAAAAATAAAGACGAAAGTGAAAAGAATACTGATGTAGCATTTGGTGGTTACAAATCAAGGAAGTGGAATAGAAAACAGTCAGGAAATGGAAGTACAGTGACAAAAGGGGTGAAAGAAGAATTTCCTTTTAGATGTCATGGTTGTGGAGTGATTGGTCATAAAAGATATCAATGCCCTCGGAATCAGAAGAAATTCAGTGGAAAACAGGCGAACGCCGCTGAAACAGAAGAAGAGGAGACAGAAATTTCATTTTTGACATCTGCAAGTGACAGTGTACCTAAGATGTTTAACCATAATACGAAAGAAATAAAATTCATAGTTGATAGTGGAGCAACTAATCATCTAGTAAGCAGTGATATAGAAAAATTTTTGGTGAACAAAGAAGAGATTTGTCACACCATTAATGTCGCTAAACTCGGTGAGTCCATCATAGCTAAGAAACAGGGTAATCTGCATTTGCAAACTGAAGATGACAGACATGTCACTATAAAAAAATTTATGGACCTGTGAAAAGTTATTTCATAACTTGCTTTCTGTGAAAAAAATTAGAAGAGGCAGGTTTTGAAGTTTTGTTTAAAGATAAACAAGTTTTAATCGTGAAAGGCAGTGAAGTATTGTTGAAAGGTAAATTGTTTGGAAATCTATATAT
This sequence comes from Rhamnusium bicolor, assembly GCA_029963845.1. Lineage (NCBI taxonomy): Eukaryota > Metazoa > Arthropoda > Insecta > Coleoptera > Cerambycidae > Rhamnusium > Rhamnusium bicolor. The sequence goes on along the minus strand of JANEYF010000162.1, from coordinate 131,510 downwards.
AGTTACATTTAAAGTTCAGTCCAAATATGAAGGAAACTCAACGACAGTTGACGATAGGATGTTGATTCATAGACGAATGGGTCACTCGTCAAAATATTCAGTTCCTAGACTATGTGAAATATGCCTACAAGGGAAACAAACAAGGTTACCGTTTGTTAAAATTCCAGAAGACAGAAAAGCAAAGCGTGTTCTAGAAGTAATTTCAAGTGATGTTTGTGGACCAATAAAGCCTTCCACTCATGATGATAAAAACTATTTCATCACATTTATAGACCACTTGTCTCACTTTTGTGTGTGTTATCTGATTTCAAAAAAAAGTGAAGTTGTCGAAAAATTTCAAGAATATATCAAATTGGCTGAAGTAAAATTTGGAAACAAAATAGAAAGAATCAGATGCGACAATGGCGGTGAATATGCTTCGAAAGCCTTTAGAGACATTTGTGCAAAGCATGGAATAAAATGTCAGTATACTATACCAAGAAATCCAGAACAAAATGGTATTGTGGAGCGCTTTAATCGAACAATTTTGGAAAAAGCAAGGTGTCTTATCTTTGATCCAAAATTAGACAAAGAATTCTGGGGAGAAGCTGTCAGAACAGCTGTTTTTCTAATAAATCGAACAGAGACAAGAGTTCTACCAGATAAAACTTTACCTGCAGAAATTTGGTATAAACAAAAACCAAACTTAGAAAAAAATCAGAGTATTCGGCAGCACAGCTTACAATTTAATACCGAAAGAAGACAGACAATCAAAACTTGATCCTCATAGTAAAAGAATGATAATGATAGGTTATACTGATAATGGGTACAGACTTTGGGACCCCATTGAAAGAAAAGTTGTACTAGGAAGGAATGTTATTTTTAATGAGTTAGCTGAAAAAGAAGATAAAATAATAGTTGAGAATAAACAGGAACCACTAAACAGAGAAGTGAAAGGAGAAAGTTTAACAGAAAGAGACATGAACGATACTTTAGAAACACAAGACGAAAATCAAGAAGTTGTTACAGAGGATATGAATAGAAATGTAAGAGTTAGAAAGCCACCAAGATATCTTGATGATTATGAACTTGATACAGATTTTATGGCGGCTCTTTCAGTCGGAAATTTTATGTCAGAAGTACCTCAAAAATACAGTGAAGCGATATCGATTGATAATGGATGGAAACAGGCAATACAAGATGAATTACATTCACTACAAGAGAATAATACGTGGGAATTAGTGTTATATCCAAATAATACGAAAATTATTGATTCTAAGTGGGTGTTTCGGGAGAAAGTGGTGGATGGTGAAGTGGTAAAACGAGCTCATCTTGTTACACGCGGTTATCAACAGTGCGATTTAAGTGAAGATGTCTATGCACCAGTGGCACGTATGGTCACGATAAGAATGTTACTTTCATTGTATATAGAATATGATTTGTATGTACAGCAGTTAGATGTTAAATGTGCATTCCTTTATGGAACATTGAAAAGTCCAGTATATATGCATATACCAGAAGGTCTCGAAGTAAATAGTCCAAATTTGGTATGTAAATTACATGTCTCTTTATGGACTCAAACAAGCTCCAAAATGTTGGAATTCTTTATTACATGAAAAGTTATTAAATTCAGGTTTTCAACGTTCCAGAAAGGACCCTTGCCTTTATTTTAAAAATAGCACATTACTTTTAATTTATGTCGATGACCTGATTCTATTCTCTAAAAGTTTAAGTGATCTTAATTATGTCAAGATAGAATTAGCGAAAGATTTCAAAATGTAAAACATGTGAATTACCTATGCAACCTAAACTACAGTTATCTTTTAATAATGTAAACAAAAGCGAGAACTTACCTTACCGAGAACTAATAGGGTGCCTAATGTATATCATGCTAGGTTCAAGGCCGGATCTTAGTTTCTGTATAACGTATTTTAGCCAATTTCAAAATTGCTTCACATATGAACATTGGAACTATTTAAAAAATGTCTTGAGATACTTAAATTTAACTGAAAATTTTGGATTAGAATTTACAAAAAGTAGTATTTCAAATATTCATTTAGAATCATATGTTGACTCAGATTTCGCAAATAATCCTGATGATCGGAAAAGTATAACAGGATATGTAATAAAAATGAATAATAATACAATAAATTGGAAAACTAAGAAACGAAATGTTGTTTCTCTGTCAAGTGCAGAAGCCGAATATGTTGCACTGTCATCATGTGTAACTGAAAGTTTATTTTTAGCCCAAATGTTATCTGAAATGTGTTAGAATAAGAATGTTGGCAAACCTGTCAACCACTGTAGGTTGGTACCACGGATTGAGTGCGAAATAGGAAGTGACATCACAAGTAGTCTGTCAAGTCCTGTCGTTTTCTTATGAAGCACAAAATCACGTACTGCTAGTGTTTTTATGTATTTTCTATTTTTATAATCTATGTTCTAAGAATAAATAATAATACAACTTCTAAATTATTTTAATCAACATAACATGGTTATGGGCCCAGGAAAAGAAGTGTATTAAGAAACTGAAACGAGATTTAAGTGTCAAGGTCGTGTGACTCGAGGCAAGGAAAATATAGAATAAAAATGGAGGCCCTGAAAATGAATGAAAATAAACATGGAATAGTTCCATTTGCTGGAATTGGTTTTGATAATTGGAAATTTAGGCTGAAAGCAGTGTTGAAAGCAGTTGAAGTGAGTGACGTCTTAAAGGCTCCAGTTGGTGACAAAGACGATTGCTGGCATAAGAAAAACAACAAAGCAGTAATGGTAATAGTTCAGAGCATTGCAGACTCACATTTGGAATATGTTAAAGGAATCGAAGATGCCGCAGAAAATTTGACTAAATTAGAGAGAATATTTGCCAAAATTTGTTCAAAATTTTATTTATTAAAGGAACTTATGCAGTTAAAATATGAATGTAACTTAGATATACAAGATCATTTTGCGAAGTGTGATAGAATATTTAGAGGGCTTAAAAATTTAGGAAGTAATTTCGATGAGTCTGATAAAGCTTGTTTTCTACTTCTGTCAATGCCACCAGAATTTGAGAATGTAGTTACAGCAATAAGAACGTTGTCAGAAAATGATTTAACAATGGAATTTGTCAAAAGTCGATTGCTAGAATTTAGTGTCAATAAAAGTTCCAATAAAATATCAAAGAATGTTGCATCATCGTTCACCGCTCAAAAAACAATCAAATGTTTTAAATGTGGAAAATTAGGCCACATAAAAAGTGTCTGCGGTGTAAAGTGTCACATATGTAAAAGATTTGGACATAAATCGATCCAGTGCAGTCAAAATAAGAATAGGGAAAGAAGAAATGATGTCAATACAGCTAATTAGGCAATGGGTGAAAATGAGGCTTCGGGTGATTCATCAAGGTTAGAGGACCAGTCTATTGCTTTTTGTGCAGTATCAGGATCACAATCAATGTCAAGTGAAATTGAGTGGTATGCAGACTCAGGAGCCACACATCATTATATAAACAACGAAGAAGTTTTGTTGAATAAACGGCGATTCCAAGAACCAAAATTAGTACAGCTGGCGGAGGAGGGCAAGTCAATGGAGGCAACATGTGTAGGTGATGTAGAAGTAATCAGTGAAATAGGAAATAAACAAGTATCAATTACGTTAAAAAATGTATTGTGTGTTCCTGGATTAAGAATAAACTTGTTATCTATATCAATAATCGAAAAAGCAGGTTATAAAGTTGTATGTTCTAATGGTAAAATTGTTATTAAAAAATGTAAAGTTGTATATGCTGAAGGCAAACGCTTGGGCAATCTTTATAAGTTAGTTTTTAAAATTCATACTAAAGAAGTTGCAAATTTGGCAGTTAAACCTGATAAGGATCTTTGGCACAAAAGATATGGTCATTTAAATAATATCTCTTTATCAAAAATTAGTAATTTAAATTTGGTTAATGGTTTAGATTTTGTTAATACAATTGATGATAAAATTTGTGAAATTTGTGTCAAATCTAAGCAAAAATGTTTACCATATCCTCCTAGAAAGTCAAGATCGAGTAGAGTTTTAGAACTAGTTCATACAGATGTGTGTGGACCGATCACTCCAAAAACGCATAATGGTAATAGTTACTTTGTAACGTTTGTAGATGACTATTCTAGATTTGTCATGGTATATGTAATTAAACATAAAGATGATGTTTTTGAATGTTTTAGAGATTATGAAGCAAAAGTCTCATCGTTGTTCTGTGGCAGAAAAGTGTCAAAACTTAGGTGCGATAATGGGGGAGAATACAGTTCGAATTTGTTGTGGGATTTTTGTTCTGAAAAAGGTATTCAAATTTGTTATACCCCACCATATACTCCTCAGTTAAATGGTGTTGCAGAACGCATGAATCAAACATTGATGGACAAAGCAAGAGCAATGATAATGCAGGCAGATATGGATAAAAGTTTTTGGGACGATACTGTACTCATGGCTGCCTATATAACAAACAGAACGCAATCATGCTTGGTAAAAGAAAAAACACCTTATGAATTATGGCTAGGTAAGAAACCAAATGTTAATAATATGCGTGTATTTGGTTGCATTGCTTATGCAAGAGTGCCGGATTCGTTAAGAACAAAGTTGGATGACAAAGGGACAAAATGTAGATTTGTTGGTTACACAGAAAATGGTTACCGTTTATGGCAAGAAGAAGAAAGTAGAGTTATTCATTGTAGAAATGTATTCGATGAAACTAATTTTAAATATACGAAAAGAAGCGAAATAAATAATTGTATACAGAATAGTTCGGATGAGAGTGGAAATGAAAGTGACAAAGATATTAAAAATGTTGCAAAAGATAAAGAAAAAGTAGATGAACAGAAAAATGCTGATTTGAATGAAAATTATAGACCAAGAAGAGAGAAAATTACCACTAAAATTCGATGATTATGACATGAATATAAGTTGTTTAGCATTATTGAGTGATTTTTCAGATGCTCCAAAGTCATATGAGGAAGCAAAACTAAGTTCAAAATGGAATTTTTGGAAAAAGGCTATTGACGATGAGTTGATGGCATTAAAAACTAATGATACTTGGGAATTAGTCGATAAGCCAGATAATCATGAAGTAATAAGCAATCGCTGGGTGTTTCGAGTTAAAGAAGATGATGAAAATAAGCCTGTGTATAAAGCACGATTAGTTGCCAGAGGATTTGAACAAAATGACTTCAGTAAGTTTTCTCAAATACATGCTCCAGTTGCAAAACTTTCAACGTTGAGAATTTTGTTATCGGTGTGTAACAATTAAAATATGTTCCTGGAACAACTAGATGTGAAGAATGCATTTTTAAACAGTTATCTAAAAGAAACAATTTTTATGAAGATTCCAGAAGGATTTAAAGTGTCAAATATTGACAAAAATAAGGTTTGTTTACTAAAGAAGACGATTTATGACCTTAAACAAGCGCCAAAGGCATGGAACGAAAAGTTCAATAATTTTATGCTCGGTTTAGACTTGAACGCTCAAAATCTGATTATTGTTTATATACTTTTCTTGGACAGAACATTTGATGTTACTTACTTCTTTACGTTGATGATATTTTAATAGCCAGTAATAATAATGACTTTCTGAATTATTCAAAATCAAAATTATGTGAAACTTTTAAAATGAAAACATTAGGTAGTGCAAATAATTTTTTAGGTATAAAAATTTGTAGAATTTTTGAAAAAGGAATCATATCCATTGATCAAATATCGGCAATTGAAAGTTTAATTAGAAGATTTAATGTAGAAAATTGTAAAACTTTCAAAACACCTATAGAAAAGAATTTAAATTTAAAAAGAAATAATGACGAAAAGATTAAGACTAAACTACCTTATAAAGAATTGTTGGGCAGTCTAATGTATATAATGATGGGATCTAGACCTGATATTTGTTTTAGTGTAAGTTATTTTGGTAAATTTCAGGATTGTGCAACTGACGAACATTTTAAACACCTACTAAGAGTTGAAATATCTTAAGCTAACGTTAAATTATAAATTGTATTTTTATCGTTCTGAAAGTGAGCTCATTGCGTACTCAATGTTGACTGGGCAAATGACATCACTGACAGAAATCTATGGCAGCTATTGTTTTAAACTGTTTAATAATTTAGTTTCTTGGAGTTCTAAAAAACAATCTGTTGTAACGTTATCTAGCACTGAATCAGAGTTTGTAGCAGTATGTGCCGCAGCCTGTGAATTGCTACATATTAAAAGATTTGTTGACTGATTTGAAAGTTAACTTTTCTCTACCATTTTCTTTATTTGAAGACAATCAAAGCACTATTAAACTGATTCGGAACTTTGAAAACAATAAAAGATGTAAACATATAGATGTTAAGGCTCATTTTGTACTAGATTTAGTTTGTGAAGGAATTGTAAAACTAAATTATGTTTGTACTAATGAACAGTTGGCGAGATATTTTTCACGAAGTCGTTAAGCCATGAAAAATTCTCTAAATTTGTACAGGGACTAAACTTAAAGATTTGAATGTGTTAAAAATGTCCAGGTTTGAGGGAGGGTGTTAGAATAAGAATGTTGGCAAACCTGTCAACCACTGTAGGTTGGTACCACGGATTGAGTGCGAAATAGGAAGTGACATCACAAGTAGTCTGTCAAGTCCTGTCATTTTCTTATGAAGCACAAAATCACGTACTGCTAGTGTTTTTATGTATTTTCTATTTTTATATTCTATGTTCTAAGAATAAATAATAATACAACTTCTAAATTATTTTAATCAACATAACAAAATGTTAGATACAAATATTTTCCCTATAAATGTTCATGAAGACAATCAGTCGTGCATCAAAATGGCGTCCACACTTGAGTAAAAAGGACAAAACATATTGATGTAAAACATCATTTTGTTAGAGATTATGTAAATCAAGATTTAATTAAATTAAATTATGTATCTACTGATCAACAACAAACAAATCTATATATATATATTTTTTTTTTTTTTTTTTTTTTTTTTTTTTTTTTTTTTTTTTTTTTTTTTTTTTTTTTTTTTTTTTTTTTTTTTTTTTTTTTTTTTTTTTTTTTTTTTTTTTTTTTTTTTTTTTTTTTTTTTTTTTTTTTTTTTTTTTTTTTTTTTTTTTTTTTTATATATATATATATATATATATATATATATATATATATATATATATATATATATATATATATATATATATATATATATATATATATATATATATATATATATATATATATATATATATATATATATATATATATATATATATATATATATATATATATATATATATATATATATATATATATATATATATATATATATATATATATATATATATATATATATATATATATATATATATATATATATATATATATATATATATATATATATATATATATATATATATATATATATATATATATATATATATATATATATATATATATATATATATATATATATATATATATATATATATATATTATTTTTTAAAGGCAAATCGTAGAATTGCAAGGGGGTGTTGACAATCCACTTCTGTGATTCCATCTATGTGTATCAAAGTTGGCAGCATTGTATGATTTTAAGTTGTTTTATTTTTAGTTGTCAGTACGTCTCTAGTTTTTCAGTTGGTTAAATGTCTAGTGTTAATGTACTTATGTGATCTGTGCCTTTCAAACAAATTAATAAATACAATTATAAGTTAAACGCTCGTCAAGTTAATTTACCAGCTTCCACATCTCATAGTTTTTAATATGTTTAGGGATAGATGGCGCCGCACTGCAAAAAATTTCTTGGATGACTGGAACTTAGAAATGTTATCTATGTTAAAGATAATTTAATTTCAATTAGATTTCGTTATATGAAAAAATTCGAAAATCCAACCGTTTTCGAGAAATTTGAGTTTAAAATGTTTAATTTTTTGAAAAACTAAAATCACCTTAACTCTCTTACATTAACTTTTAGATGATAGTTCGTTTGAGACTTTCTTCATAGAAACATAGTGTGAATAATGTGGCAATAAAACTTTTTTTACAACTACAGGTAAAACTTTTTATTACAATTTTAAATCACCTGAAATATATAGTTTAAAATATTCATTGAATCATAATGAAATTTTATATAATTATTTGAAAATATATTTCCCATTTTACAGCTATTTTCCCCGCGAAAAATCCTTATTTTGGCAACGTAATCGTGATCCCAAAAAACCTAAGGAAAATTTTTCTGTTGAAAATTGGACTTAATATATGAAATTTATTTTCAAATAATGTAGTATAACAAATATTTAAAAAAAATCATTGAAATTGGTTCAGTTCGTTTGGGTTCCGAAGTTTTGACAATTTTTCGGCTTCATTAACTCGATTATAATTTTATTGATTTTGACCAAATCATTCCTTGCTTATAACTTTTGTACCACCCTGTATAATCGGTTCACACTTGTTATGTATATTTTACATATTTTACTTGACAAAATACCAAAATCCAGGTCAACATTTAAAAAATATACTCTTTGATTTTTTGAAATACATAATATTGAAAGTATATGTAGAGATTTGAAAAGCCAAATGATGTACTTTTTATAATTCCCAAACTATCGTCATGTTTCCAGATGTTCTCAACATAAAAGGAAATTTTTGAAAATCATAATTTTCATGTAATTTCAGTTATTCGGTTGATTAATGTAATTATTTTTTTAATTAAATATTGTATTTTATCTATTAAGAGAAATCAGTTGTGTCTAATTATTATTGCAATAAATTGAAATTTAATTCATAAAAATTATTATTGACAGTGACACTTACCTTTTGACATTCATAAATAACTGATCAATATTTTTTTATAAATCGATGGTTAAAGTATAAAACCTAGTAAGTCGATTCTTCTAAATTTCACAGGAGAAGGAAAAAGCGTTTAGGATATTTATTTGTATTATTTTGTATTATTATTATTTTATTTATTTTTTATTTATTTTTTATTTGAAAATGAGTTATTTTATAGTGAGAATGAAGTCATTGTTTTTACTTTAATATTTTACTAAATTAGTTTTACTCGGTTTTGAAATATGGAGCTAAATCACAAAAACTGAATTTCGACTTATGGTTTTGTAGTTGTATAGATATCAATATTTATAAATTTTTGCTACAAAAAACACGAAAATAAAAAAATATCGATTTAATAGGTTTTTTCACTCGAAATATAAATACGTCTGGGTAAAAAATAATAATAATAAAATTTTTAAAATTCCTTATTGAAATCAAAATTTAAAAAATAATACTTGCCTCTGACTTTATTTTTTTCAAAGGAACAACAGCAATATTAAAAATTTTAACTTTCTTTTCCCTCAAAAATTGATTATTTGGCAAATTTATTATTTTTTAACAAAATGATTTGTGTAGTATTTTTCAAAAATTTCATTTGATGTTAAAAACCGGTCTGTATTTATAAAATGAAGAAAGTGTGGTTACAGTGGCATAGTCAGAGTTGCCCCATGGAAAGAGATATACAGATTTAAAAAAATCTGTTGGCTTGGCTCTGAATAAATATAGTTACTTTTTATTTGTAGTTTGTATAGTATATAGATTATGTGCAAAAAAAATTAGAATACAGTAGTTAAAGAACATTAAAAAAACGCGAAATTCTTAAAAGAATCTTTATTCAACAAAAAAATATAAATATAAAACTAATTCCAGGTGCTGTGGTTTTTTGGTTACTCAGTTCAGTCAGTTTTGATTGCATTTTAATAAAGCTTGATTATATTCACTACTTCAGAACTTTCAGTAATTAAAACTAAAAATATCTACGAAAAATATCTATGAAAGAAAATTACATTATTATTACCTAATACATAACTGCCGCTGCTAAGCCGCGCAACTACTACAAAGCTAGGCATACCCCAAGTTAAAGTCTGCAGCATTCTGAAAAGCGATCAGCTAATCCAGATAACTATGTCAACGGCACGTAAAGGTAAGCGCAGACTGGTGCGCATCCAACATACCGCACGCACCTCACAACCCGAAAAAAAAAAACTACATTCATTTAAGACAATGTAGTTTTTTTTTTCGAATCGTACGGTGCGGCAGCACGTTCGACGCAGATCAGTCTGCACTTAACCTTAACAGTGCATAGTTTATGTTATAGAAGGTAGCCCATAAGACAGAATTATGAGATTATTTAATTTAAAAAAAAAAAAAAAAAAAATCGGGAAGCTTATGTTACCAAAACTTTAAAAAGAAAAATCCAATGAATTCTTAGAAAAAAATGCCAACATTTCAAAAATTGATATTTAATTTAGTAATAGTAAATAATGTAAATTTCATGACCCTGAAATGTTCTAAGAGTTCTAATTTTTTCCTGGTTTTTTTTTTTTTTTTAGTTGAACCTGTTAAAAAAATTACGTAGAAGGTAAACTGTATGAGCACCTAATATTAATTAGGTTAAACAGCGAACTAACACGCACTGGCGGTTTGTCGTGAAGCGGATGCAGATTACTCTTGCCCACATCGGAGACTATGCGCGGTTGTAACCTTGACGTCAAAAACGGCTTCAATAGTGCTTGGCAGAAGATATTGTAGGAGTTAAGAAGGAGGAGAATATATGAGAGTCTCATAAACGTTGTAGCATCCTATTTATCCGAAAAGGAAATAATCCTGGAGTCATAACATGCCTCGAGAACAAGACAAATAAATAGCGGTGTCCAACAGGGGTCAGTACTGGGCCCAACTCTTTGGAACGTTTTGTACGTTGGAGTTTTAAGACTGGAGCAACCCGAAGGAGTTACACTGATAGGGTTTGCCGACGACGTAGCTATGGTGGTGAGGTCGCCAAAGGAGAGGAACTCTTGATGAACACAGCGAACATTGCACTCCAACGAGTTTTTAACTGGATGGAAAGTAAAGTGCTCCAACTCGCACCGGAGAAGACTGAAACTGCCCTTCTAACAACAAAAAGGAAGATAGCCCCGATACGCTTTAACATACAGGGTACAATAGTGTCTCCATCAAAAGCAATAAAGTATCTAGGAGTCTGGTTGGACACGAAACTTACGTTCAACGAACAAGTTAACAAAATTACCCAGAAGGTGTAAAAGGCAACAGCCCTAGCCAGCCTTATGCCAAATATCGGAGGGTCTAGGACATCAAAAAGAAAACTGATGTCATGCGTGGTCCATTCCCAGATGTTATATGCCGCCCCTGCCTGGCATACAATAACAGAGAACAAAAAAACTCGTAACAAAAACTATCCAGAGTACAGCGCAAAATGGCTATTAGAATATGCTGCGCATACAGGAGAGGGTGCGGGGGTTATGGCAGGTATTCCTCCAATAGAACTCCTGATACAAGAGAGACGGGAAAAATACATAGGGGTAGATAGTGCTACGGCGAGAACGAATCTTATGGCTAGGTGGCAAGATAAGTGGACATGGAACATATGGGCCGTGGACATACCGCCTGATATCTAATATTCAAGCGTGGATGGACAGACCGTACGGGAAGGTGGATTATTTCTTGATGCAAGCGTTCTCGGCATGGCTGCTTCAGGAAGTATCTATACGATCGGCGAAGGGCGGAGACGGATGCATGCAGGTACTGTGGAGCTCAAGATGACGCAGAACACACTCTGTTCGTATGCTCAAATTGGAATGAGGTTCGACAAATTTATATCCGCGAAACAAGAAGGCCATTTAATGCCCTAAATATGACGGCCGACCTCATATCGACGAAGGAAAACTGGAGGTGCGCCTACAGGCCAATAAGGAAAATAATAGAAAGCAAGGAAAGAGATGAGAGATAAGACAGAAACAGGATAAAATTTTCGGACAGCCCTCTCACTGAAGTAATACGCAAGCGGTTCCAATGAGATGAGCGAGAAGAAGGGGAGTGGTTTTAGTAGGTAAGAATCCGAACTTCCGGCATCAACGATCAACCGGGGTCTTATGCAAGATTTCCCCTCTGCAGAAAAAAGATAGATAGATAGATAGAAAAAAATTGATGGACTGAACTGTGTCGTTCTGTAGATGAGGACCCCTGGGGACTACCTTACAAGATAGTCACAAAAAAATGGCAGGAATACAACAGATTCCTGGGATAAGGAACCCGGAGAGAGTGGGAAATATTGTAACGACCCTGTTCCCAAAGCATGCGAGGAGACCTGGGCGTCCGTCCTCCCCCGATAATGCACAGATTGAACCCTTTACCGTTGAGGAGTTACCTGAAGCGGGAAAATGGCTTCGACCCGGAAAAGCCCCAGGCCCGGATTATATTCCCAATGAGGTGATTGTAGTAGTACTGGAGGTGTGGCCAGAGCTCATCCTGGAGGCTTTCAACATCAGCCTCCATACGGGAGTTTTCCCAGAGAGGTGGAAGCGACATCCTTGTTCTTTTAAGAAAATGGGACAAGCCACTGGAAGATCCGTCGTCGTATCGACCAATCTGCCTCTTGGACACCATGGGGAAGCTCCTAGAATGGATGATTCTGCAGAGGCTCGAGGCGCATATCAAGGAATATGGAGGGCTGTCGCAGAGACAGTTTGGCTTTCAAAAAGGACGGTCCACAGTGAATGCGATTACAAAAGTGGTTGACGCGGCGAAAACGGTGATGATTGGGCATGGAACACCAGGGGATTTTGTGCGCTAGCCACTTTGGATATAAGAAATGCGTTTAACTCGGCCAGATAGGAAGGAATTATGGAGGCACTGTCAGAACGGCGTACATCCGAGTATCTATTGAGGATAATCGATAGCTACCACTACAGACAACGCTTATTTATAACACGGAGAACGGAGACGTAAGAGTATAAAGTAACAGCTGGGGTCCCTCAGGGATCGGTTCTCGGCCCGTTTCTGTGGAACACCATGCACGACGGGCTGCTTAATCTGGACCTGCCAAGAGGATCGACAATCGTAGGATTCGCAGGTAATGTGGCGGTGGTTGTGACCGCAAGGGTGACAAGGACATTACAGTTGCTGGCGAATGAAATCATCCGTCGAGCCAACTTTTGGCTCAGGGCCAGTGCACAAGACGGAGGCGGTACTCATTACGAACAAGCGGTTGTTTACACCATTGATGATAGCTTTAGAGAACAAGACGGTACCGTGGAGTAAATCCTTAAAATACTTAGGTGTGCGGGTAGACGGCGGACTCAGATATACGGAACACGTCTTAAGGACCGCAGATAACGCCGCATCTACGGCAGCTGTGCTAGCACGGCTCATGCCAAATATCGGCGGCCCCAAGGAACAAAAGAGGAGACTACTAAACAGCGCACAGTGCTGTGAATATAAGACAATATTCGAATTTCGACTTGCTTGATAAAGGAAATCTAAGTAGGCACAAGTGAAGAGTGACAGTTAATGTAGACATTACGACCAATTACAATGTAGGTATATCACTACCGCCCCCACTACTCACGTGCCTAATGCTGCCTGTTAAGACCTGTCGCGATACGGTAGTTGTATGCATAAGTTAAAAAGGTGTATGAGTTCAGGTTTAGAGGCTGTTGTTGTTGAAAATGGCACGTACTTGTAAAGGTATGAATCCTTATACAACTTTTAAAACAGTAGAAAGTGGAAACAACATATCAAAACTGTGGTTTACGACAATTGCCTATATACTGGGACAAATTATAATGTGTTTAAACTTCACGATACATTTTCTCAAAAAACTTAAAAATGCTTATTTCATATTTAACACGGTTTGATAGTTTGAAGTTTCCTCTTGTTACTGATATATAATTTACTGAACGCAGGTGAGCGCCAAATCACAATTTTTGTTATTAGATATCGCGTTGTCAATTAAAAATGGTGACCTGTTGAATACTTGGATTTCCAGTGACAGACGTGAAGCCCAGGCTAAAATTTCAGAAAAGCTTTATATATATATATATATATATATATATATATATATATATATATATATATATATATATATATATATATATAAAAGCTTTTCTGAAATTTTAGCCTGGGCTTCACGTCTGTCACTGGAAATCCAAGTATTCAACAGGTCACCATTTTTAATTGACAACGCGATATCTAATAACACATGACAATACATCAAATAATTGCGGCAGAATACTTAAATTCAACCTTAAATCTAACACTCCCTCGTATTCTATGCAATTATAATTTTTATCTTAACAATAAGTATTGATCATTCCTAAGTTACAGGCAATATTATTAAATTTAACATTAGGTAAAGCTTTGGTGAAAATATCAGCTAGCTGATCATTTGAGGGTACAAATTTTACATCGATTTCGTTATTTTCATATTTTTCACGTACAAAGTTGTAACGAATATCAATATGTTTAGTACGCTTATGAAGAACAGGGTTTTTAATCAGTTTAATTGCACTCTGATTATCAACACACAAACACAGATCACTTTCGAGTTCTTCACCGATTTCACTAAACATTTGTTTAAGCCACATTGCCTCCTTCGCAGCTTCGGATGCAGCCACAAATTCAGCCTCCGTTGTTGATAAAGCGACAGACTGCTGACGTCTAGAACACCAAGTGATTGCTCCGTTGCACAGCATAAAAACGTATCCTGTTGTTGAACGTCTCATATCCAAATCATTTGCAAAGTCAGCATCAGAGTAGCCGATTAAGGCATTATCGCTTTGAGAATAGTGAATTCCAAAATGTTGTGTCAACTTTAAATATTTTAGAATGCGCTTTACAGCATTCCAGTGAGATTCGTTTGGATTATTTTGGAATCTGCTTACCACATTAACGGCATACATTATATCAGGACGAGCAGTAATTGCTGCAAACATCAAAGATCCCACAGCTTCACGGTAAGGGATATCATGAAGGGCATTTTCTTCTGTACCTGAAGAGAGTACAGTGTGAGGATCTGCTGGGATGTTATTGGTTTTAGCATCAATCAGGTTAAACCTATTTAACATGCGGTTGATGAAGTTACTCACATGAATTGATATCGATTTGTTCTCCTTATCAACCTTGATTTCCATACCAACAAAGTAGTTTGGTTCGCTTACACTTATTTCGAACTTTCGTTGCATTATGGCTATTATCTCGTTTAAAGTTTCATTTTTTCTTCGCAATTATTAGTCCATCGTCTACATAAAGCACTAACAGGACAATTTCATCATTGAAATTACCAGTATACACACATTTGTCTGATTCGCACTGTCTCAGTCCAAAACTTTGTAGAAAATCACTGAATTTTTTATTCCAACATCGGGGTGCTTGTTTCAGGCCATAGAGCGACTTTTTCAGTTTACAAACTAGCTTGGTATTTGAGGTTATACCAGGAGGTGGCTTCATATATATGTTTTCTTCTAGATTTCCATATAGGAATGCGGTTTTAATATCGAATTGAATGATGTTGTAATCTCGTTTTACTGCAACAGCAAGTAAAATCCTTATTGTGTCATATCGAGTTGTGGGTGCATATGTTTCGTTGTAGTCGACACCTTCAACCTGTGCAAAACCTTTAGCACAGAGTCTTGCTTTGTATCGATTAACTTCTCCATCAGATGAACGTTTCATTTTAAATACCCACTTCGAATCAATCGACCTCTGATCAATGGGAAGTGGAACTAATTCCCATACTTCATTCTTTTTGAGAGATTCTAGCTCCTCATTTATTGCGATTTTCCAATTGTCCTTTTCTTTACTATTTATTGCTTCTTCATAGCTTTCAGGAACCTCGGACTCAATTAAATTTACTTCGTAACGTATTGGCTTTTGAATCGTCTCCCTCGACCTTAATTGGTACTGCGAAGTCTCTACCTTTGTCTCCATTTTATCAGCTGTTTTATTGTCAATATTCTCATCACTAGCTTCTTCTTCTTGTTCGACCTCCTGCTTTTCTGGAGTTTCAGGTTCATCTATTGACATCAGCATCGTATTTGATCGAATTATTATTTCTTCGTTGCTTTCATCAAATGTCACATCTCGTGAGATTTTGATTTTATTGGTTTTTGGATCGAACAGTCTATAATTTGTCGACTCATTTTCATACCCAACTAAGATTAATTTTACGCTTTTGGGTTGTAACTTGTTTCTTAGGTTACCGGGAACATGCATGAAGGCTTTAC
Organism: Rhamnusium bicolor; assembly: GCA_029963845.1. Taxonomy (NCBI): domain Eukaryota; kingdom Metazoa; phylum Arthropoda; class Insecta; order Coleoptera; family Cerambycidae; genus Rhamnusium; species Rhamnusium bicolor. Next base: position 115,484 of record JANEYF010000162.1, on the reverse strand, counting down.
TTCCGAACACTCGTAAGTGACTAAGGACTGGTTTCCTATTAGTCCACTTTTCAAACGGGGTAGAATTTGGTGTGTGTATATTTGTTGTTCGATTCAGAATGTAGGTAGCGGTACTTACAGCTTCAGCCCAAAGAGACAAAGGCATGTCTTTTGTATAGAGCATTGATCGTGCACTCTCTACTATTGTTCTCATTTCTCTTTCCGCTTTTCCATTTTGCTCAGGATGGTATGGTGCACTGGTTTCTAACTGAATTCCTTTTGCTGCTAGAAACTGGTGAAAACTTTTATTAACGAATTCCGTTCCACAATCGGTGCGTAAAGTTTGAATACTATAACCAAACTTGTTATTGCATAGTTCATAGAATTTCTTGAAACAGTCTAATGTATCAAACTTGTGTTTAATAAAGAAAACACTTCGGTATCCAGTACAGTCATCTTTGAATAATAGAAAGTACAAGCTGCCGCCTATTGATGATGTGGACATGGGTCCACAAAGATCACTATGAATTAACTCACCAGGCTTCGTTTTCCTCGGTTGCGACTTTCGATGTGGTAACTTGTGTTGTTTGCCGTATTGGCATCCCTCACACACAAAGTTATCCATGTTGGTTAGCTTAACACCACTAATCACACCTTTCGATACCATTTCACGAATTGTCTTTAGGTTTACATGTCCTAGACGCTCGTGCCACATTTTTAGAGTCTCACATTCGGTGACATTGAGTTCAGGATCAGCTGGTTTGAACAAAAGTTTGTAGAGATTGTTCGATTCACGAACCGCACATGCTTTTAGTATTCCATTTTCGAAGATTTCTGCTTTTTCGTTTACCTTGATGACTTTCATTCCTTTTCCTGTCACTGCACCTCCAGAAAACAAATTCTTCCTTAAGCTTGGTATGTACCAAACATTTGTGATCAAGTTGTATACCCACTCGTCCCTGACCCAACATTTTACTTGGATTGTGCCGATTCCTTTTACGGGTAACTCATCTCCATTCCCTAGCTTTACTAGGAACTCTTTTGTGTCCTCCAACACCATAAATAGATGTTTTTGGGATGTCATGTGTGCTGAGGCTCCACTGTCTAAAATCCATGCATCTTTATCATCGATTTTTGTTGCAATGTCTTTCTCTACATTTTCTACTGAGAAGGCCGAGTAACTGCAATGGCTTGTGTTTGATTTATTCTCTGTTGGTCTGTGAGAATTTTTACGGGGTGCTCTGCAGTCTCTAGCAAAATGTCCCTTTTTATTACAATTGTAACAAGTTACACGTGGTTTTTCACTTTTCTTATTTTGTGAGAACCTTGAACATGATTTATTTGTTGAAGTTACAAGAGCACTTTCATCTACCGATTCTTTTGTTAAGTTACGCTCTTCATCGGTTAGTCGTGAGGTTAGGTTTTGGATTGTCTGTTTATTTTCATCTAAGGACATCCAAGCCTGTCTAAAATTGCTGTATTTTGCTGGTAGTGTACCGATTATTTTAGTTATAACTGCGATATCACTTATCTGATCTCCAGACTCTCGAATTTGTCGGGCTAAATTCTTTATTTTTGATATGTGCTTTAAGAGTTTTAGATTTAAGTAATAGGTATTAGGTATATGAAGAGTAAAAAGGACCAAGACACACGTGAAAGGACCATAGTGAGTGTGAAAGTGCCAAAACTTCTTATATAGTTGTTAGTTGCTAGGCAATGATGTCTGAACGTTATATTTAGAATTAAGATAGAATTTTAAAAAATAAAACGAGTTGGCGAATTTTGAAGGAAAGAAAAGTCAGAAAAAAATATATGACAGAAGAAGAGAGGAAGTAAAGAGTTTTTTTTGAAAGAAGTTTAACGTCGAGCTGTTGAGTATAAATACAAAATACAATTTACAGAGAAGGAGAAAGCTATTTGATTGGAGAAAGCAAAATTGAGGACAGGAATTTATGGTTTTGCCTGGGTGTTGGAAACTATCCAAGTGTACGAAGTACTAGAAAAAAAGGGGCCCCAACGGTAGTATTTTTTTTGTTAAGATTTTAAATTGTTTTGTGTCATATGACAGACATTTGATTGATATTGAGAACTCTATTAATTTCAACTTTATTTATCTGAGCTCAGACATAGTTTTAGTTAAGTAATTCAAAATTACAACGTGAAGTTTTTTTTTGTGTATCAAATTGTTTTGTTATTTTTAGTGGTGGGTTTTATTTGTAATATAGTATCCATTTATGTCAACTTTAGAAAAAGAGGAATCATTATATGTGTTAATTTGATACCTTTGCCTCATTATATAAAAAAGAGATACCTTAAAATTTAATAGTGCTTTGGCTCCTAGAACCGGCTCCCTTAGTTGACGAGTCTCAGCTCATATATAAATCTTAGAAGTAAGTATCGTAATCCAAGCAGTCTCCGCTTGGTGGCGCCCAAAATAAAATCCCATTTTGTTATCATTACAAATATTGGCGTGCCCAAAGTGGGGCGAGATTTAAGACCAAGCACATAGGTTAACTCTGAGGCAAAAATTTTATAAAATCAAACCGATACCATAATCATAAATTTTTGAATACAAAACAGGCAAAGTAAAATAAAATTTAGTAAAGTAGAACATTGCATGGAATTGCGATCTGGTAGGAAAGGTATAGGTAAAATGACAGACAACAAAGAAACTGGTGTAGGTACAAGCAAGGGGAGAGGAAGGAACAGGAGATGTTCCTGTTGCACCGTCCAACGATGCGATGCAGCAAATGATGGCCATGCTGACGAAAATAACCGGGGAAGTCACAGGTATAGATAAACAGATGACAAAAATAACAGGGGAAATAAAAGAACAAGGGGAAAAAACAGACAGACAAATGACAAAAATAGCAGGAGAGATGGGGGAGTTGAGAAACGAGATGTCGGGGGAATTAGCCAAGATTAACGTAAAGCTTATCACGATAACCACAGAAATTCAGAGGGAAACGTTGGAATTGGTAAACAATACCAAAGATAATATTATACAGGAGGTAACGGAAAAGGTAGATAAGGAAGTAGAGGGGATAACAAACATGATCGACCGAAGGGACGAGGTATACAATAATAGATTCGAAAAATATAGGACAAAATTGGGGAACAACGATCGAAAAATTAATCAAATAGAGGGCAATTTACTCGGGGTACAAAACAAGGTAGAAGAGGTAGACAATAGGTTAACAACTCTGGAGAACAGGGAGCCAGAGATTCATGTAGATGGGGGAGCACTAGGGGGGCTCCTGTATACGTAGTCAGGGGAGAGAATCCCATAGGTTTAAATGAAATAAGATTTTTTGGGGACTACAGGATCCACCCCTGTGTCTTTTTGAAAAGGTTACAGAATTGTTTAGAAAGTAGGGGAAATAGGACAGGCATTAAGACATACATACAGACATGCATGAGAGGAAACGCGGAGGCATGGTACAGTCTCGTCGAAGATAGATACGAGACATTCCAGGAGTTCAGGGAGCTATTCATTCAGCAGTATTGGGGTCAATACCACCAGTCAAAGGTGAGGCAGAACCTGGGTAACGGAAGGTACTTAGAGAGTTTCGGGTGCTCACGGGAGCAGTACGCTACTCGCAAGTACAATCAGGCGCGGCACCTGAATCCTGAGCCTGCCGAATCTGAGATTGTGGGGCATTTGGCACGGCATTTCGAAGACGATATCAGAAAGGTCATCGTCACGCAGCGAATGAGTAAGATCGGGGAACTTCTGGAATATTTACGAGACATTGATGATGACAGGACCGGGTGGGAGAAAAATGCGCACCGGAGGACAGACAGACGAGAGGACGATAATAGACAGGACAGGAATAGGGAGTACAGGGGGGTATGAAAACGACAGGTACTATAAAGACAGACAGCACCAGAACAATAACCAAGGAAGGCGTTATGATGAACGGGATATGTACAGACAGAGGGACGGACATAATTATAGGAATTATAACAGGATGTACAACGATAGCAACAGGGGGGAGAGGACGAATGATAGACAAGACAATAGGAATTTTGATAGGAGAGAGAATGCGAATGGTAAAGGAGAAAGAGAGGACAGACGGACGCAGGTGAATGTGGTCAGACGGGAGGACGTTAACAAAATCGAGACGGTAGCTCAAGTAGAGGCTAGGGGAAATGAGAGGCAGGATTTTCGGTAGGGCTTAGGTCGAAGGTGGCTACTTTGACAACATATCGACACATGCGAGAGTTTATTGATAATGAAAACGGTACAGAGGAAAATGAGGAAATTTATAAATGTAACTTACCTTTAGTAAATGTGAAAATTAGTAATGTAGAAATACAAGCTTTAGTAGATACAGGAGCGGAACTTAGTTTAATAAATGAGGCAGTTATGAGAAAGTTGATAAACGTGGAGAATTTAAATGTTTTGAAGATATCAAAGGTTAAGCTAGTTAATGCTAACGGAAAAAGGTTCGCTGAAGGTAATCAAGTGGTGAGTTTAATATTAGATGTACAAGGGGTACAAATTGAGGCAGAATTTATAGTCATAGCAGGGATGAATTATGACTTGATCGTGGGCGAGGATATTTTGACAAAGTTTGAGGTGATAATCGACATAGGTAATCAGACCCTGGAGGTAGGGGACAGTGTGGTCCCGATGGTAAATAATGGAAGGTTATTTGATGATAAAATAAATGGCAAAGTGGTAAAAAAAGGTGATATTAATATTATTACGGAGGAAAGCGCCTCGCGTAGAGATAATTGTGGTAGTTTGGGGGAAAACTTTGTCATGAAATGTCCTGTTCAACATTTAAGTAAAGTTCAAAGACTAGTTATGAAGTATAAAACGCTTACAGATTATGTTCCTAGAATTGCTACGAAATATGTACACAAGTTGTTGGTAGATGAAACTAAGCATTTCAAATGCAAAACTTACCCGATTCCTTACAGTCAAAGATCAAAGGTTAATGAAGAGATTCAAAACATGTTAACTGATAATATTATTAAACCAGCCAAAACGAATTACATAAATCCTTTGGTAGTTGTTAAGAAAAAAGGACGACACAATACGTCTTTGTTTAGATGCTCGTTTATTAAACCAAATTACAAAAGCACAATTTGATGCGCCTCAAAATATTGATGCTATGTTGAGTAGAATAGGTAAGAATACAATTTATAGTAAGTTAGACTTGAAAAACTCTTTTTGGCTCATTCCTCTGGATCCAAGTTCACGCAAGTACACAGGTTTTAGTGTTGATGGTCATGTGTATCAGTTCAAAGTAGTTCCATTCGGCTTGCAATCTGCTTCATCTGCTTTGGTACGCGCTATGCAGAATATTTTAGATCAATATGACGATTTCTGTTTCCACTATATAGACGATATACTGGTGTTTTCGGAAAATGAAGAAAAACACATTATTCATTTAGATATAATTTTACAAGCTTTGGACGTGGCGGGATTGAAATTAAACGTAGGAAAATGCGAATATTTTCAGACTGAAGTTAAGTATTTGGGATATAAAGTCGGTCAAACAGGGATAAGCATAGATAAAGAAAGGATAGCAGAAATAAAAAATTACCCCACGCCAAAAAACTTAAAAATGCTACGTGGTTTCTTAGGCATTTTAAACTATTATAAAAAATTTATCCCCAAATTAACAGAATTTGAGATTCCTTTAATTGAGTTACTACGTAAAAACGTTAAGTGGGATTGGAACGAAGTTAGAGAACAAGCGTTCCAGAATTTGAAAAACAACTTTCATGACAATTTATTACTCCACAGCCCAAATTTTCAATTACCTTTCATTTTAAGAACAGATGCATCACAAAATTTTATATCGGCCGAGCTCACACAAATGCAGGACGGGGTAGAAACTCCAATTTGTTTCATCTCGAGGATCCTGAAACCTTATGAAACGCGGTATTCAGTCGGAGAAAAAGAAATGTGCGCAGTTGTTTTCAGAATTTCCAAATTAAGATTCTTTCTAACATCAAATCAATTCATATTAGAAACCGACCATGCTGCATTATGTTTTTTAATGAAAAACAGATTCGCAAACAGTAGGATTTACCGATGGTCCTTACTAATTCAGGAATATTCATTTAAAATTCTGTACAGGCCCGGAAAAGAAAATATTACAGCAGATGCTCTGACAAGAAACCGCGAAGTACAAGGGGGAGAAAGCAGGGACTTTTATGATAGGGTTGAATATGTTATTACCTACGGAAAAATTGTATAATGTGGCTGAAACTTTACATAGCCAGACAAAACTGACAGACTTACGACAGATTTTACAGGAAAAACGACATTATAAAGGGTACTCGACGAGACAGAACTTTATTATTAAAACAATAGACGATCAGGAACTTTACGTACTAGACATAGAACTTACAAACACAATTTTAAAAGACATCCATAACAGATATGGACATATTGGAGTACGAAAGACGTGGTTAGTTTACCGGGAGAATTTTTACGCTCAGAGAGATTTACAGACGACAAAAGAAATAATAGGGAATTGTCATGAATGCTGCATGGCAAAGGTCAAGAATCATACCAACCAAAATCAACCATGCAGCATAACGACAACTAGACCATTGGAACTTATAGCGATTGATTACGTGAGCAATTTAATAAGGACAAAAGGGGGGGTACAAGAATATTTTAGTGGTGACAGATGTTTTTTCGAAATTTGTGAGACTATATCCGACTAAAAGATGCAATACAACGACCACAATACGACAGATAACAAGATACATTAGGGAAATAGGTAGGGCAGACAGGATTCTGTGTGATAATGCCACTTATTTTAATAATGAAAGATTTATTAATCATTGGGAAAATCAGGGAATAAATGTTAGTTTTACATCAATAAGGCACCCCCAAGCAAATCCATACGATATATTCAAGAAGTTATTAGGTTTCTCCGGATCGTAACACAGGACAGGCACGAAGAATGGGTGAATCATGTTTCGGAAGTAGAGTATTATTTAAATCATGTACCTAGTACAGTAACGGAGACAGCTCCAATTAGGGTTATGTTAGGGCAGCATGCAGACAGGCCTTGGGTGATTGTAGACTCTGAAAATTTACAAACTATAAGAAATCGGGTAGCGAAAAGGTTAAAATCAAACTCGGACAGATATTTACGAAGGCAAAACCTCCGAATAAAAAAGAGGGTAAAATTTAAAAAGGGAGATCTGGTAATAGTTAAACGGTTAAAAGTTTCAAATTGGAAGAAAAACACATGTGGTAAATTGTTATATCCATACGAGGGACCATATGAGATAAGCAGGGTTTTAAATGAGAATAATTATGAACTCATGCATTTAGATAATGATAGGATACGGGGAAAGTTCCACATAAGTCTAATTTACCCGTACTTAACAGAGAGCAATGACCATGAATATGTAACACAAATGGCATGTCATCGTAAGGATGAATAAGTTGTTATCCAAGGATAAAAACTATATTAATCCAGGGGAGAATATGACATGATATCTGCGACCCTCAAGGTAATTAATAAAGGTTTCAATCATTAAACTAAGGACTCTTGCGATTTATTAATATTTGGTGGCTTGAATTTGTGTTTTAAAGTTAATGAATGGTACTAACTACATAGATATGGAATAAAATGGGGTTTCGATCTTAGTTAACAAACATTATGCAGCCAGTAAGGGCATATTTAAGATATAACGATAAGGCAGAATGAGAAATATCAAATTGACACATATTTTAAGCAGGTAAATCAAATTTGTAGTAGTAATAATAGAAGAGTTTTAGATTTAAGTAATAGGTATTAGGTATATGAAGAGTAAAAAGGACCAAGACACACGTGAAAGGACCATAGTGAGTGTGAAAGTGCCAAAACTTCTTATATAGTTGTTAGTTGCTAGGCAATGATGTCTGAACGTTATATTTAGAATTAAGATAGAATTTTAAAAAAATAAAACGAGTTGGCGAATTTTGAAGGAAAGAAAAGTCAGAAAAAAATATATGACAGAAGAAGAGAGGAAGTAAAGAGTTTTTTTGAAAGAAGTTTAACGTCGAGCTGTTGAGTATAAATACAAAATACAATTTACAGAGAAGGAGAAAGCTATTTGATTGGAGAAAGCAAAATTGAGAACAGGAATTTATGGTTTTGCCTGGGTGTTGGAAACTATCCAAGTGTACGAAGTACTAGAAAAAAAGGGGCCCCAACGGTAGTATTTTTTTTTGTTAAGATTTTAAATTGTTTTGTGTCATATGACAGACATTTGATTGATATTGAGAACTCTATTAATTTCAACTTTATTTATCTGAGCTCAGACATAGTTTTAGTTAAGTAATTCAAAATTACAACGTGAAGTTTTTTTTTGTGTATCAAATTGTTTTGTTATTTTTAGTGGTGGGTTTTATTTGTAATATAGTATCCATTTATGTCAACTTTAGAAAAAGAGGAATCATTATATGTGTTAATTTGATACCTTTGCCTCATTATATAAAAAAGAGATACCTTAAAATTTAATAGTGCTTTGGCTCCTAGAACCGGCTCCCTTAGTTGACGAGTCTCAGCTCATATATAAATCTTAGAAGTAAGTATCGTAATCCAAGCAGTCTCCGCTTGGTGGCGCCCAAAATAAAATCCCATTTTGTTATCATTACAATATATTTCTCATACAAATACATTTAAATGAATGGTAATAAACCACAACTATTTGTTCTTTTAAACATATAAAGACTGTGCTAGTATTTTTGCACACCCGCTTACGTTTTTATTTAATCTATGTGTTACAAACTGTTGCCTCTCTGAAATCTGGAAATGTCAAAAGTGTGTCCGGTTTTTAAGAAGTGTGATAAACATGATATTAGCAACTTTAGACCAATATCTATCATATGTAATTTTTCAAAGGCCCTTGAAATTTTACTCCATGATAACATTTACTATAGCGTTAGCAACCAAATATCGGTGTACCAACATGGTTTTATGAAAGGACGTTCTACCACCTCTAATCTGTTGCATAACTCAGTTTATTTCTGAAGCCATTGATCAACGCAGGCAACTTGACGTAATATATCTCTCGAAAGCATTTGACCGACTGGATCACTCCATACTGCTAAACAAAATGTCTGTTTTTGGTTTTTCGCCGTCTCTGTTATTATTTTGTCATGCTTATCTTTCGGATAGAAGGCAATATGTTGCGTATAATGGTTTCCAGTCTGTCGAATATATTGTTACATCCGGAGTCCAACAGGGGTCAATTCTCGGTCTCCTGTTGTTCAACATATTCATTAACGATATTGTGAATGTTATTGATGTGTCCTGTCTACTTTACGCTGATGATGTCAAAATTTTTAAAGTAATTTCTTGTTTGGAGGACTGCGTTTTTCTGCAAAACAGCCTTTCAAACTTATTTAATTGGTGCGTTGAAAACAATTTAAATCTGAATGTGTCTAAGTGTAACGTTATGACCTACACAACTAAATCCGAGGCTGTTATGTTTAATTACAGTATTGACAACGCAGTCCTTTAACGACCTTCTACTCTTGCTGACCTTGGCGTAATATTCGATGGCGAACTTTCATTTATACCTCACATAAATAATTTAATGACTCAATCTCTTAAAATTCTTGGATTCCTAATTAGAATTAGCAGAGACTTCTCGAATATCAGTACACTTAAAACTTTATATTTTGCTTTTGTTAGGTCTAAACTTGATTATGCGTCTCTTGTTTGGAACCCTCACTACAGAAATCACGTAGACTCTTTGGAGAAAGTGCAAAGACGATTCTTAAAACTATTATGGCTTAAGTCTGAGGGAGCATACCCGTCTATCGGTGTTCCCCAATAAGAGTTGTTGACTAAGTTTTCCATGACATCTCTTGAAAATAGACGCGAATATTTTTCTCAAGTATTTCTATAAAAAAATCTTATACACTCAAATTGACTGCCAAGAATTATCAGGGAAATTAAATTTTCATGTGCCTAGTGCATATTTTCGGAGAACACAAACTTTTTACCTCTCATTTTATTTTAAATTAAACTATTCGTACAACACCCTGTATTATGTTAAGACAAATGGCTTATAATGTTTAATATATTTTAAGACAAATTTTATGATAAACTGTCTCATATAAAGTTGAAATTATATAAATACCACATACATCTCAACAGTTATGATTTTTGTCCCAAATTTACATATACTCGCAGCACTGTGCAGCGTTGTCCACTCAAAAAATGCTTTAGGGAGCGGAGGTTTGGGCGTGAGCATTAGAACGAGAAACGGTACGGCGTAGATTGGCGGCCGTGCAGAGGCGTAGCGTCATTAGAGTTACGTCGGCATTGGTGCTAGCCAGCACGCCACCGATCGACCACATGGTCAGGGAGAGGCAAGAAGTTTACGAAGCTTACAACCAGAGCAACGCAAGTAAAAAGGAGGCCAGAAAAGTGACGCGACAGGGCCTCATGGAAAGGTGGCAGGCAAGATTTGATTCGGTAACGGCGGGTCGGGTCTGATCCCCAACATTACAGAGTGGCACGATCGAGCTCATGGTGAAGTAAACTATCACATCACCCAGGCACTTACTGCCCACGGATGCTTCAACCAGTATTTACACAGATTTAAGAAGACTGAGAGCGCTGCGTGCTGCTGTGCGGTCATGTTTTGGACGACGCTGAGCACACAATTTTCGAGTACTTTAAAACGGAAAGTGATAGGTCCAAACTCTACGAGACACTTGGAGAGGAGTTGAGTGTGGAACGCCTTGTTCCTGGCATGCTAAAAGAAGAGAGGGCCTGGATGGCGGTCTCGGCCTACATTAAGGATATCATGGAGGGCAAAAGAAAGGCGGAACAGGCCGAAAAGGCCAACATAGAACGGGAAGCTCAGCTCCTGAACCCCTAATCTCGAAAGAGGACGGGAGATGTAGGGAAATGGCTGAATATGGATATCACCCCGAAGTAATGCGAGAGCGGTCACAGGGTGGTGCTCCGGAATCAAAGGGGGGCACTTGTGGGTAGCTTGCTACTCCTACGCCCGCGCGAAAAAAAAGAGATAAATAGATCTATCTATCTATAGGTAGATAGATAGATAGATATAATAGAATATAATGAGGTAATACAGTAACAATACACAATGACATAGTATATGAACAAAATACAAACAATTACACTAAGTATATAAATATTCATCTAGGTAAAATACAGTAACACACAATGACATTATAAACAAGCAAGTTACAAACTACATTTATGTATACAGGGTGTCTCACCAGGAACGGCATCGATCGATATAGGGAAAAGTATGCACCAGAAAATTTTGAAAATTTAGGGAATTACTAATGTCAGTGTGGTCAAATCAACTAAAATAATTACAAGCATCTGGCACATCCGGTTGTACCGGAGGTCGATACCAACTTGCTTATATTAAATGGAATACCCTATATATTTTAGGGTTTCGAAAATAGCATGAAATTCTGAGTCAAAAATATACCCTATGCCTAAACCCAGCCGTTTCAAAGACATTTTAAAAAATATTTGACGTGTAATGGTTTACAATAACCTTTATAACTTTCTTCGTGTAAAAGATACTCATTTGCTTCTTGGCATGCAGAAAGACCATAAGGTGAGCTACGCTTTACAGTTTAAAGAAATTCAATAATAGTATACCAAATGTTCCATTTTTGGCGTTATATTTTGTAAACTTCAAACCGCGAAAAACTTGCTTAAGTCAAATGGAAAACCCTGTATTTTTTTACATCAAGTTATGTATATTAAATTAATTAAATTCCTTTTTTCTGATATCAGTATTGTGGGGATTTAAGTTACAACTTTTTCAAATATTTGCTGTTTTCTTAGAAATTCATGAATTTTTAGTAAAAATTTTATCTAATTAGCCATGATTAGAAACAATCACTAATATCAGTCATTCTCTTATGTCAAAAAATGCCACCGTTTAAATTACACCCACGAAGACTTTTTGAATTTGTTTATTATGGAGAATGTGATAAAGTAATCAAGAACTTGTAGTACATTTAATACTCGATATGCAGAAAAACGGAAACCGCCACCAAACACTGTAAAACGCATACGGGATAATTTTAAAAACTATGGCTCTGTCAAGGCAAGAATTCAAAAGCGGAAGCATATTGTTGATGACGAAAACATAGAAATAGCAATTTTGGGAGATTTTCATGCATTTCCAATGATGTCATTAAGACAAGCTGCTCTGGAATCGGGACTGCAAGGATTCAGTTCACAGAAAAATCTGTAGGTGATGATTCTTATTTGGGAAATATATGGTTAAATGAAGCTAAATTTACCAAAAATGGACTTTTTAATCGACACAATTCGCATTATTGGAGTAACTTGAATCCTCATGTGTTCAGGGAACGAAATTATCTAGAAAGTTGGTAGTTTACTGTTAACTGTGCCATAAGAAATGGTAGAGTGGTGGCATTAGAATTTTATCAGGAAAATTTAAACAGTATGTTATAAAGATTTCTTCTGCTAACATATATAGTTACTTTTTTTGTTTTTGTTTTTGTTTTTTTTTTTTTTAGGTGGAAGATCTAAATATTTTACAAAATTTGAATAATAAATAATAACTATTTAGAAAATTTATCTCTCGCCGAACATAGAAACATTTTTTATCAGCACGACGGTGCTCCCCCACATAACGCGAATTTGAAAAATATTTTTTTTACAAGAAACTTTTACGATCAATGGATCGCCAGTAATGGACCTTTCCTATGGCCCCTCGCTAGCTCGATTTATCAATTTTAGATTATTTTATTTGGGGAACTATTAAAAATAAAGTTTATGAGAGCCCATTAACAACTATTGAAGATTGTATGCAGAGAGTAAGAAATACATTTCAAAACTTATCACAGGATTCAATTAGAAGAGTTACCCATGAAGAACTAATCCAAAGGTGCGAAAAATGTGTGGAGGTTCGAGGGCGGAATTTTGAACAATTATTAAATTAAAATGGAATCATGTTTTTAGTTCATTTTATCTTAGTTATTTTAGTGTATGCAAAGTGTCCTCAATCCAGTTAATAGGCATGTTACAGTGTTTAGTGTTATTTTCCGTTTTTGTGGATATCTAATAACAAATGTACTACAAGTTCTTAATATTACTTTATCACATTCTCCATAAATAATAAACAAATTTAAAAGGTCTTCGTGGGTGTAATTTAAACGCTGTGGTATTTTTCGACATAAGAGAATGACTGATATTACTAATTGTTTCTAATCATGGCTAATTTGATACAATTTTACTAAAAATTCTTGAATTTCTAAGAAAATCGCAAATATTTGAAAAAGTTGTAACTTAAACCCCACAATGCTTATAAAAAAAAGGAATTTAATTTTACACAACTTGGTGAAAAAAATACAGGGTGTTCCATTTGACTTAAGCAATTTTTTCGCGGTTTGCGAATTACAAAATGTAACGTCAAGAATGGAACACTTGGTATACTATTATTGACCTTATGGTCTTTCTGCACGCCAAAAAAGCAAATGAGTATCTTTTACACAAAGAAAGTTATATTTGTGTTCAATATTACTACACCATTGATAGAATTCTTTGGCAGAAATATTAGTTCTAAATACTGCATTTAAAAGATAATTTTCAGCTACCAAAATATTAGCATCTTCTACGTACATAATTATTTTTGTTTGTTTGTTTGAAGATGTATAACGGTATGTAGCATCATTTATAAAAACTGAGAAAAATAAAGGACCCAGAATTGAGCCCTGTGGTACACCCATTTGAACGTTTTTTTGATTCTGATTTATATGTCTATATCTAGTTATAATAAAAATGCTTATCTGCAAAATTTCAAAATCCACTAGTTGCTTAAAATTTTAATCCATTTCTCGAAATGTCTAAAGTTACTTTTAAAAGTTATTAAAAATGACAAATATCTCAAAACAGTTCTTATGCAGATACACCCTTTTGGCTTAGTGCCGCAAAATACTATGAAGAGTTTATAATCGTATAATCCATATATTTGTATTCACAGAGTCAGTGTACAAACCATTGAATGTGACAGTTTCAAGAAAGACTAAATCAGATTCTTCAAAAAACTAAATCAGATGCTTCATCGTTCGTCGTAAGTAAAAATTCACCCTCAAATTAAGTATTTTTATTATTATTAATTTTTTAAATTACCTCCCTTTATAACAAAATAGTTAAATATCTTACAGAATATATCACTATCAGATATATTAAAGAAATAATAATAATAATAATCATTTTTAACAACTTTTTACTACGTATATTAGTAGTAGTTTATTTTCATATGAGACAATACATTGTAATAGTGTTGACTCAGTCTTTGATCAATTAGCAAATTGTAAATTAGTTCTCTGCGGTGATTATAATCTACCTAATGTTGTATGGGGGAATGACGGCTTTGGTTTAACAATGTAATGTCCAGATAATTCTCCAGCTCTTACTTTATTAAATACATTTTGCTATCTATATCAAATGAATACCATTTCTAATAGCAGGGGCATTTATTTAGATTTAATATTTTCGTATTCTGTCAGATTTAGAGTATGGTGTTGACGTCTGCACCGGATTCTGGGAGTAAAAACTCTACCAGTCGTCTTATATTCCACCACACTCTGGATACGAGAAGCGTGTTGTCTAGCCGACTGCATCTTGCTCTCGATTTTTTGTACACGCCGCTTGGCTTTCTCGACTCCGTGATTGGTTGACCTCTCACGGGGGACGAGTTGCTTCACGGCGTTGTACACGGCAAAGTTGATATGCCAGATGTCTGCATCTTCCGGAATTTCCTCATCGATGACCGCGTCCATTCTAGCCAGGTCTTGTGGCTTTAGGTTAGCCCTGGTGTTAAGGCTAACCTTCGTCCTTAAGTCTACATCGGTGAACTCTAAAGCATGTTCCCCATCAGCTGGTAATTGCCGCGGTGAGACTGCGGCTGGCAGTTCTTCCAGCTGACGGGGTGCCCTTACGTAACCTGTCCTGAGCAGAAAGGATACTTGATCTCTCAGATGTTGTTGAGAGAAGGCGCGATGCTCTGGATGCATTTCGCACCAAAGTGCATGCAATCGCGCCATGAATCAGGTTCGCTACTTACGCGGCAGGTCAGCAAGTCATCCTGAAGTTCCCTCGTCCACTTAAAGCGTCCATGTTCATTGCCTTGGTTATCAACGTTGAGACCATCCGGTAAGGCCCCTCCCACCTGTCTCTGACCCCCATCCGCTTGGGGTCGATTGTGAGGGGCCCTTCTTAGATTATAATGAACCCAAGCAATAAAGGTAGTAGGGTGGTTAGTCCTGGTACCCCGGCCAGCATTTGTCAGGCAGAGTTGCCTCTGCCTGTCCAGGGTGCATCAACGTGGAGGTTGCTGGTCCTTAGCATCCCTTATTATTATAATTTTTTTTTTCAGAATATCCGGTGCCGGTCAGTCCTCCCGTGGCCTCCGACGCCTCACGGGAGTCGCGTCGGCGCATCAACTACAGCCACTCCCCACATCCCGCAGGGTTAGTGACTGTAGATACCAGAATCGTGTGCCCTAAGCAGACGGAGAAAACCCAAAATGACCGCCTTCTGCATTTGACCTGCCAGCCACTCGGCTGATATTGGCAGGCCGGTATGATCTACAGTTCCGAGAGCAGCGTAGGCTTTATCCCTCCGAGTACACCGATTATAAGGACGACCATTTTTACCGAGTAGCCTGGGTACAGCACTTGGAGCTCGTACCGGAGATCGCGATATTTGGTCCGTTTCCCTCCTCCTTCAAGGTGATGTTTTTCTCCGCTGGTGCCGAGAACTCGATGACATACATCACCTTGAGTGGATGGTCGAGGAGGACTATGTCAGGCTTGTTGGCTTGAATTAGCCTGACAGTCGAGAACGAGTAGTTCCAGTAAATCCGGCAATTCTCGTTCTCGACAACTGACTCAATATTTCCGGGGACGTAAGGCAGCACTGGTGTCTGGTCTACCCCGTACGAGTGCTTTAGATGGTAGTATAGCACTCGTAACGCCGCGTTATGCCGGTGGTTGTAGGCCGAAATCGCATATATGGGGCATGCAGATGGTAAGTGCATGAGCGATTCCGGCGCCTGATGGCAGGTCCTGCAGTTGATATCAGGAATCTCTACACGCCACACGCGGCTACGGTAGACCAAGGTGTTGATAACACCATCTTGGCAAGCCATAATGAATCCCTCGGTCTCCGACTTAAGCCCTGCTGACCTTAGAAAGGCGAAGGTCAGCCTGGCCGATAAACCCAGTGTTTCTATGTTCTTGTAGAAGACACCAAGCTGGGATTTATCGACGTGCTGCCGAAACAGATTTTCCTTTTCGGCAGCTCTAATTCGGGCTTTCAGACGATTTGGCTGAAGGTCGGTGACTGACTCAACATCAGCACCTCGCCGGCCTCCTCGCCTGATGTCAAATGCGAGACCGAGTTCATCTGCGGCTCTTTTTGCTGCCTTGAACAATCCTGCTCTCACTCCTACAGTTTCGTGATGTTTTACGAACCGCAAGAGGGGATCTGAGCTCCTGAGTATGTTACATGCCATACTCAGGACTACTCTGCCATGCGTACACTCTAGGCTCAAGAGTCCTCGGCCCCCCCGTTGACGTGGGAGGTACACACGAGGAACGGACGATCTAGGATGAATACTTCTGTGAATATTCATCATCTTGCGGGTATCTCTGTCTAATTGACGCAGCTCATCTACCCTCCACTTTACTACTCCGAAGGAGTAGAGCAGAATCGGAACGGCAAGCATATTAGTTGCAGACACCTTGTTCTTCCCCGAAAGTTCGGATGACCAAATCTTTCGGAGGCGGTGTCTGTACTTGCCGCGGAGAGAATCCTTTATTTGCGTTACATCTTGGATGTGCCTTTGTTGCACACCCAGGTATGTATAGGTCTCTCCGGCATCCAGATGTCTTAGGATGCTTCCGTCTGCGAGCTGCGCATCTTCAGGGAATTCCCCGCATCGTCCTCTCTTGAGGTGGACGACTGCACATTTGTCCAACCCGAACTCCATACCAATTGCCCGCGTATATTCTTCGACCACCCTAAGAGCGTTTTGTAGTTGACGCTCTCCGGAGGCATAAAGTTTAAGATCATCCATATAAAATAGATGGGTGACCTTATGCCTCCGGTCGCTGGGTGGCCCACATTGATATCCGCGGGTTTGGCGGAGCCCAACAGACAACGGCAGCAGTGAGATGCAGAAGAGGAGAGGACTCAGGGAGTCACCCTGGAGAACTCCTCTCCTAAATGCCACCTGCTCTGTCGTGACCCGCTGCGCACCTGATGTTATGGTGAAGCGGGTCTTCCAGAGCGGCAGCAGCTGTTCTATGCATCTCACTAGTGGTGCTGGTACCGCAAGACATTCGAGCAAGTACAACAATAGCTCGTGCGATGTTGTATCAAATGCCTTGCGGTAATCAATCCAGGCCATCGATAGATTCCGCTTGTATTGCACAGAATCCTGTGTAATACAGCGGTCTATCAGCAGACTGTCCTTGCAATTTGCCATGCCCTTCTTGGCACCACGCTGTTCGTGTATCTGCTAGAAGACCGGATCAACAGACCTCAGTGTCCTAGCATACAAGATACGTGTAAATATCTTGTAGCAGGAGTTGAGGCAAGTGATCGGCCTATAATTCCTCGGATCGGAAATATCCCCCTTTTTGGGGATAAGCACAGTACGTCCCTCGACGAACCAGTCCGGAATCTGCTGCCCCTCGTTCAACCATGAGTTGAAAAATCGCGCCAGACGGCGGTGAGTGGGAGGAAATTTCTTCCGCCACCAGTTGTTAATGCCGTCTGGGCCCGGGGCAGCGAGGTTCTTGGTACCAACAAGTGCTTGTTGGACTTCCTCCGTACTGATTGCCGGGCACACTTCTTCTGGCTCTTGAAGATGTCTGTGGCACAGAGCCTCGAAGTGTGCAATTGATGGAGTGTCGCTATTGAATGGATGCGTCGTTTCGTAGATTCCCTTCCAGAAGGTTTCGACACCTACAGTCGGCGGATTGTCGACAACACGCTGTGGCTCTTGAAAGAGGCGGGAAGGATTCGTACGGAACAAATTGTTTTGTTCCATACTCCTCACTCGCCTCTTTAATGTTTTCTTTATCGCCATGAGCGCTCGGATCCTATTTAGACAGTACAGCTTGATGGTAAGCATCACTGTCAGATTTAGAGTATGGTGTTGACGTCTTAATCCGGCTGCTATGCGCCGGATTCTGGGAGTAAAAACTCTACCAGACGTCTTATATTCCACCACACTCTGGATCCGAGAAGCGTGTTGTCTGGCCGACTGTATCTTGCCTTCGATTTTTTGTACACGCCGCTTGGCTTTCTCGACTCCGTGATTGGTTGACCTCTCACGGGGGACGAGTTGCTTCGCGGCGTTGTACACGGCACAGTTGATTTGCCAGATGTCTACATCTTCCGGAATTTCCTCATCGATGACCGCGTCCATTCTAGCCAGGTCTTGTGGCTTTAGGTTAGCCCTGGTGTTAAGGCTAACCTTCGTCCTTAAGTCTACATCGGTGAACTCTAAAGCATGTTCCCCATCAGCTGGTAATTGCCGCGGTGAGACTGCGGCTGGCAGTTCTTCCAGCTGACGGGGTGCCCTTACGTAATCTGTCCTGAGCAGAAAGGATACTTGATCTCTCAGATGTTGTTGAGAGAAGGCGCGATGCTCTGGATGCATTTCGCACCAAAGTGCATGCATTCGCGCCATGTATCCCCTTCGCTCAGGTTCGCTACTCTCGCGGCAGGTCAGCAAGTCATCCCGAAGTTCGCTCGTCCACTTAAAGCGTCCATGTTCATTGCCTTGGTTATCAACGTTGAGACCATCCGGTAAGGCCCCTCCCACCTGTCTCTGACCCCCATCCGGTTGGGGTCGATTGTGAGGGGCCCTTCTTAGATTATAAGGAACCCAAGCAGTAAAGGTAGCAGGGTGGTTAGCCCTGGTACCCCGGCCGGCATTAGTCAGGCAGAGTTGCCTCTGCCTGTCCAGGGTGCACCAACGTGGAGGTTGCCGATCCTTTGCACCCCTTATTATTATTATTATTATTATTATAGGTTGATTATACTTCACAATAAGTCATAAAACTATTACTTATTCAATTTAAATACCCCTAATAAAAACACTTTTATAAGATTAATGATTTTTTCGTACTTTAACATAGTTTTATTTTGCAGAATTTTTTTGACCCCATTTGTGGAAAATCAAATAAAAGTGATCAGAACAGTACCTTAAAAGATGAGACAAGCCTTGGAAAAGTATATTCTATGTCGCCAGTCAGCACAAAATGTGAAGTAATTAGTATTCCAGACAGTTTTACTCCATCAACGGAAATGTCTTTGGACTTTTTACCTATAAAAGATCAGTTAATACGAACACAAACAAATATCGTCGGTGAAAATAGTAGTGAATATGAAACTGCTGAAATTTACCCAAATGCAATAGAGCCTAAAGTGAGTACAAACATTCAAAGTATGGGTATGATAAATAATAAAGCGGTAGATATTAAAGTATCATCCAACGCAAAAATTGACGTATCCACTCATTCATCTTTCGATGAAGATTTTCTTAGTGTTCAGGAAGACATAGATCGTATCCAAATACTATCTAGGAGATGTAGTGGCTCTAATGTCAGACATTCTCAATTAAGTAACAATTCTAGACCAACATCTTCAACATCCAAGAATATCTTAAAATTTTCAATGCAAGATTCATCTACACCGAATTTTCAAACAGCTAATCAATCCGAGCAACATTCAAATAAAACTATTAAAATAAGTAAACCAATAGATGTGGTAAAAGAATCAGAAATTTGCGGAGAGAAAGTGATACAAGAATCATCTACACAAAACTTTGAAACGGCCAATGAGAGTGAAATTTCAAATATGGCTGTTAAAATAAGCAAATCAAAAGATGTATTACTACAAAAAAAAGAATTTAAGCAGAATGTTCTGAACATTAAAATCAGCAAACCGAAAAATATACTAAAGACAGTCAGTGTTACATTAACAGATGTACCTAAAAATGGTGACTATGCAATGGATCACAGGGCCACAATAACTGAAAAATTATGTAACGAATATGATTTTTATAATCCTACTCAAGAAATAGTTGGTTCTCAGAAATCTGTTGTAATAGGTAAGGAAAATGTATCTGTTGAGAATTTAAACAAAATAAAAGATTTGGTCATAATCGTAGAAAAATTTGATTCTAAAGTTAACCAGGATGGTGTCATGATTGACAATAAAGAAAATGTTCTAACATGCGATATAATTAATGATGCAGACATTCTTTGTGAAAAATTTCAAAAAAATTCTTTCACCTACAAAAATTAGTAAACCAATATATTCTGGTACTAAAATACAGTCTAAACATACTAAGAAAAGGAAAAAGCTAATCACAGGCAAAAGAAGTGCCAAAACTGACACTTCAGATCTGATCAATATAATGAAAGAAAATACTTCAGAAAAAACAAAATTAGTGGTAGGGTGTACAGAACAAATAGACTCAAAAAATAACTCGATCCTTACAAAAAGTACAGCGATGAACTTTGGATTGAATTCCACAAAGAAATGGAAAATGGTATGTAATATAAAAACAAGACTTTATAGGTCAAATGAATTAATAGATAAAGAGTTAGATAAAGAAAATCTTGATATAGTCTGCAGTCAACGTGAAAAAGATTATTTAGATGAAGAAACAACTAAAGTTGAAAAACTTATACGAGAATCTGAGTTGCAAAAAAACGTGAAATTGATTTCTTTAAATAAAGTGCCTTCATATAAAATGGAGGAACTTGTCAAAAATAATGAATCAGATCAGAAATCAATAATCAAAAAATTGTTAGTAGAAGATATTGGAACAGGACAAGAGATAATAAATGCTAAAGAGCTGGTATTTTCTAAGGAAACAATTTTAGAAGCTGCCATAGATACCATTTCAAAAAAGGAAAATTGTGGAATAAGTAGCCCAGATATCTTTGATGAAAAAATATACAAAACACAAGTATTAATACAACATAATAGAGTTGACCAAGAAAAAAGTTAAAAGAAACACAAATCAATAATAAAGGAATCAAAGCTTTTACAAATGAAAATGTATCCAAAGAAGCACAAGTGGCTTTAACGCATATTGATGATTTTTTCTTCGGAAGATGAAATAACTCTTAAACAGTTAGCAGAGAAACTGAAAAGTGAAAAATTTGAAATACAGCATTATACACGATTAGAGAGAAGAAAGTCTAGTGAAGGAGCTACCAACGAAAATCTGATTTTACAACATGCATCTGAGGAGATCAAGTCATATATAATTGAAAATTGTGAAAACGCATTTGATGATTTAAAAAAAAGGACTGTCACAGAACATGTTGATATAGGAAAAGGAAACCTCAAATCTCCAGTAGCACACTTTCAGGATGAGGTAATTTCCAGTTATGAGAAAGCGAATTGCTTGGTTGAAGAAAATCCACAAAAACCTCAAAATTACAAAGAAATAATAGAGTCCAATCTTAAATCCAATGATATATTAGAAATGTGTAAACGTGTAGAGGACTTGTCTGAAATTAGCATAGAAACTGTTTATGAAATTTGTAACAGAGGAAACAATAAAAAAAAGAAAAAATCTAACAATAAAACCAGAGCTAGTAAAAATAAACTAGATTGTTTATATGAAAGTAGTCATATATTTAATACCAATAAAAATCAAGAGTTAAGTGAAAATATCTGTGAGAATATAGAAATTAAAACAAGGAAAAATGTGCAAATAATAGAGGAAACATGCAATAAAAGCACTGATATGAATAAATCTAATGTGATAAGAGATTTCAATGACACGATTTCAACAACAATAGGAGCAAAGAGAAAACGAAAATTGTATAATCCAGAAGATTTGACGTATCTGGAAAATCCAACTCTATTAAAGGATGTATCGACAAAACTGGTAGAAATTAAATCACCAATAGAGCCTGATTATGAAACTGTTGAATTAAATAAAGTAAAAATTGCCGAAAAAAAAAATTACATAGGCAGTGAGGTTATATCTTTAGATAAATTTGATATTAAAACGAAAAGGTATCGGAAAGACTTAAAAGAATCAAGAGCATCTAAAAAATTAAATACGTCAAAGAAGTTAAAAATTGTGAATCCTAATACTACACTAAAAGTTGGTAATAATAGTAAAAGCAAACGTTATAGTCAATTGAGACCGGTCTTTCATAATATGTTGGAGTCTTTCCGTAAAGAAATAGGGAAAAGTTTTATTGAAATTTTAGAAGAAAATACGCCAAAGAAAGAAAAAAAAATAAAAATAAATATACGAATAGTATAAACAAAACCACCAAACGCACAAATAAGAACAAATTGTCCAAGACTGATATGATTATGCGTACGCCAAAGCCCAGCTTTTCATTAAGTCCTTCCTCAAGCTTAAGTATAAAACTTAAAAATAAAACATTTGTCAATGGGACCCTCGATACTCCACCTTTATTATCCATCGAAAATAGTCCACGACCTGAACTGCGTGTTGAAAAGAATAACCATGAGAAGAAGATAAATATAATTTCTGATATACAAATTAGGCCAAAACGTATGTTATTTGAAGATAAGACTGTAGTACCAAAGAAAAAAATTAAGATTGCCAAATTTACATCTAAAAGTATTCTTCCCCAAGAGCCTACAGAATTAAGTAAAGAGGTTGATTATGAAGTAAGAGTTCCAATAAAACCGACTGATGAAATGCAACTTCCAATTATTTCAGAAAGCATAACCCATGAAGAAATTAGTAGCTGGATTGCTACAGGTGAGTTCTTATTTTCATAATAATTGCACACCCCTAAATGTTAATTGTGTTTCATATTGACACACAGTATTATGTTGACATCATTTAACAAAACCTTAAATTTTGTAAATTTCATTTATTAAATATCGAAAAAAGAACAAAGAATTTTCTGTGAAGCGTGTCTTAAAATGTTTCGGTTCATACAGGGTGTTTAAAGATGTTCGTAAAAAAAATTACCATAGACCAAGAACAGCTAAATATATCTATTTTGAACTCTTGCAATAAAGGTCATTATACAATATAACAACCTCTTAGAGGTATTTCAAAACCTTATGAGCTTCGACCTTCACATGTGCAGAGGCATCTCCGGCTGACGCCTCAGTTACACCACTTCCTAAAAACATTAGATTTATTGTTTACAATTTATTCTGAACTTCCGTTGTATACGTTGTGGCCGTAACAACCAGATTTTTAAAAAGAATTACAAATTTTAAAACTGGAAGAAACCAGCAATAATAAAAGTAAAATGATTTTTAAAATGCGACTTTATTACAAGGGAATATAATAATAAGTGTGTTTTTAATCAACTGTAATCTAGATTTATAGGTTTTGTTATCGTTGCTACGTCGGCATCTCCTTATCCAATTGGTAAATGGGTCATCGGTGTAACTCCTCCGGTGCTGAACTTAAGCATATCTTCAGGAAATGCGAAAGGGAACTTCTTTCACCTTGGTAGATTTTTTTTCTAATTCCAATTGGTTCTTTCTTGAGGTCAATCCCAGTATCAAAATAGTAGACATTGACAGAGAAATGAAAGACGAGGAACTGCTAGAAACTATAAAAAAACAAAACTTATTTTTAAATCATAATTCAGTATCCCTAGGTGTAAAAGTATTAAAGAAAATGAGAACCAAATGGATGGCTATTGTGGAATGCGATCCCGAATCTTTCAAAAAGATAATGAACGAAAACGGATTATACATCGATTGGTCTCGTTGTCGAGTGTACGAGTACGTAAGTGTTTTCCGCTGTTTTAAATGTGGTCGTTTTGGGCACAGTGTAATGACAATTCTAGATGTCTAAGTTGCGCAAAACTGGTAAATGAACATCAAAACGATACACAATGTGATTGTGACGTTCCTAAATGCATTAACTGTATAGATGCTAATGCTGCATTAAAAACAGAATTTTACATCAATCACCCCATATTTGATGTTAATTGTCCCATCTTTCTTAAGAAAATAGATATTCAAAGACAAAAAATTAAATACAATATAAATAGTGAACAGCAATTAACATATGACAATAATAAAGTAACAATAATTTTAACATATCATCAAAACATACAATGTATTAAAACTAAAATTGATCAATTGGAAATCAAGCTTAATGAACATGATGTAGATATATTGTGTATAACAGAGACATGGCTTCAGCAAACAGAAATAGATGCAATACATATATGTTAAGTTATTGTGGTGAAAACAGAAAAGATGCACGTTGTGTAATAATAGTCTATAATCAAGAGACTAGTTGTAATGTACAAAATAGGATATATACAAACTGAACAAGGAAAAAGAAAGAGAGCGAGCTGAACAGTGTTATGGTTTTTATAAACTTGATAACTCAGAGCTGCCAACTTAACATGGGTGAAACTTACTAGATTACTAAGGGTAACTACATATGACAATACATCAAATAATTGCGGCAGAATACTTAAATTCAAGCTTAAATCTAACACTCCCTCGTATTCTATGCAATTACAATTTTTATCTTAACAATAAATATTGATCATTCCTAAGTTACAGGCAATATTTTTAAATTTAACATTAGGTAAAGCTTTGGTGAAAATATCAGCTAGCTGATCATTTAAGGGTACAAATTTTACATCGATTTCGTTATTTTCATATTTTTCACGTACAAAGTTGTAACGAATATCGATATGTTTAGTTCGCTTATGAAGAACAGGGTTTTTAATCAGTTTAATTGCACTCTGATTATCAACACACAAACACAGATCACTTTCGAGTTCTTCACCGATTTCACTAAACATTTGTTTAAGCCACATTGCCTCCTTCGCAGCTTCGGATGCAGCCACAAATTCAGCTTCCGTTGTTGATAAAGCGACAGACTGCTGACGTCTAGAACACCAAGTAATTGCTCCGTTGCACAGCATTAAAACGTATCCTGTTGTTGAACGTCTCGTATCCAAATCATTTGCAAAGTCAGCATCAGAGTAGCCGATTAAGGCATTATCGCTTTGAGAATAGTGAATTCCAAAATGTTGTGTCAACTTTAAATATTTTAGAATGCGCTTTACAGCATTCCAGTGAGATTCGTTTGGATTATTTTGGAATCTGCTTACCACATTAACGGCATACATTATATCAGGACGAGCAGTAATTGCTGCAAACATCAAAGATCCCACAGCTTCACGGTAAGGAATATCATGAAGGGCATTTTCTTCTGTACCTGAAGAGAGTACAGTGTGAGGATCTGCTGGGATGTTATTGGTTTTAGCATCAATCAGGTTAAACCTATTTAACATGCGGTTGATGAAGTTACTCACATGAATTGATATCGATTTGTTCTCCTTATCAACCTTGATTTCCATACCAACAAAGTAGTTTGGTTCGCTTACACTTATTTCGAACTCTCGTTGCATTATGGCTATTATCTCGTTTAAAGTTTCATTTTTCTTTGCAATTATTAGTCCATCGTCTACATAAAGCACTAACAGGACAATTTCATCATTGAAATTACCAGTATACACACATTTGTCTGATTCGCACTGTCTCAGTCCAAAATCACTGAATTTTTTAGTCCAACATCGGGGTGCTTGTTTCAGGCCATAGAGCGACTTTTTCAGTTTACAAACTAGCTTGGTATTCGAGGTTATACCAGGAGGTAGCTTCATATATATGTTTTCTTCTAGATTTCCATATAGGAATGTGGTTTTAATATCGAATTGAATGATGTTGTAATCTCGTTTTACTGCAACAGCAAGTAAAATCCTTATTGTGTCGTATCGAGTTGTGGGTGCATATGTTTCGTTGTAGTCGACACCTTCAACCTGTGCAAAACCTTTAGCACAGTCTTGCTTTGTATCGATTAACTTCTCCATCAGATGAACGTTTCATTTTAAATACCCACTTCGAATCAATCGACCTCTGATCAATGGGAAGTGGAACTAATTCCCATACTTCATTCTTTTTGAGAGATTCTAGCTCCTCATTTATTGCGATTTGCCAATTGTCCTTTTCTTTACTGTTTATTGCTTCTTCATAGCTTTCAGGAACCTCGGACTCAATTAAATTTACTTCGTAACGTATTGGCATTTGAATCGTCTCCCTCGACCTTAATTGGTACTGCGAAGTCTCTACCTTTTTCTCCATTTTATCAGCTGTTTTATTGTCAATATTCTCATCACTAGCTTCTTCTTCTTGTTCGACCTCTTGCTTTTCTGGAGTTTCAGGTTCATCTATTGACATCAGCGTATTTGATCGAATTATTTCTTCGTTGCTTTCATCAAATGTCACATCTCGTGAGATTTTGATTTCATTGGTTTTTGGATCGAACAGTCTATAATTTGTCGACTCATTTTCATACCCAACTAAGATTAATTTTACGCTTTTGGGTTGTAACTTGTTTCTTAGGTTACCGGGAACATGCATGAAGGCTTTACTTCCGAACACTCGTAAGTGACTAAGGACTGGTTTCCTATTAGTCCACTTTTCAAACGGGGTAGAATTTGGTGTGTGTATATTTGTTGTTCGATTCAGAATGTAGGTAGCGGTACTTACAGCTTCAGCCCAAAGAGACAAAGGCATGTCTTTTGTATAGAGCATTGATCGTGCACTCTCTACTATTGTTCTCATTTCTCTTTCCGCTTTTCCATTTTGCTCATGATGGTATGGTGCACTGGTTTCTAACTGAATTCCTTTTGCTGCTAGAAACTGGTGAAAACTTTTATTAACGAATTCCGTTCCACAATCGGTGCGTAAAGTTTGAATACTATAACCAAACTTGTTTTTGCATAATTCATAGAATTTCTTGAAACAGTAATGTATCAAACTTGTGTTTAATAAAGAAAACACTTCGGTATCCAGTACAGTCATCTTTGAATAATAGAAAGTACAAGCTGCCGCCTATTGATGATGTGGACATGGGTCCACAAAGATCACTATGAATTAACTCACCAGGCTTCGTTTTCCTCGGTTGCGACTTTCGATGTGGTAACTTGTGTTGTTTGCCGTATTGGCATCCCTCACACACAAAGTTATCCATGTTGGTTAGCTTAACACCACTAATCACACCTTTCGATACCATTTCACGAATTGTCTTTAGGTTTACATGTCCTAGACGCTCGTGCCACATTTTTAGAGTCTCACATTCGGTGACATTGAGTTCAGGATCAGCTGGTTTGAACAAAAGTTTGTAGAGATTGTTCGATTCACGAACCGCACATGCTTTTAGTATTCCATTTTCGAAGATTTCTGCTTTTTCGTTTTCCTTGATGACGTTCATTCCTTTTCCTGTCACAGCACCTTCAGAAAACAAATTCTTCCTTAAGCTTGGTATGTACCAAACATTTGTGATCAAGTTGTATACCCACTCGTCCCTGACCCAACATTTTACTTGGATTGTGCCGATTCCTTTTACGGGTAACTCATCTCCATTCCCTAGCTTTACTAGGAACTCTTTTGTGTCCTCCAACACCATAAATAGATGTTTTTGGGATGTCATGTGTGCTGAGGCTCCACTGTCTAAAATCCATGCATCTTTATCATCGATTTTTGTTGCAATGTTTTTCTCTACATTTTCTACTGAGAAAGCCGAGTAACTGCAATGGCTTGTGTTTGATTTATTCTCTGTTGGTCTGTGAGAATTTTTACGGGGTGCTCTGCAGTCTCTAGCAAAATGTCCCTTTTTTATTACAATTGTAACAAGTTACACGTGGTTTTTCACTCTTCTTATTTTGTGAGAACCTTGAACATGATTTATTTGTTGAAGTTACAAGAGCACTTTCATCTACCGATTCTTTTGTTAAGTTACGCTCTTCATCGGTTAGTCGTGAGGTTAGGTTTTGGATTGTCTGTTTATTTTCATCTAAGGACATCCAAGCCTGTCTAAAATTGCTGTATTTTGCTGGTAGTGTACCGATTATTTTAGTTATAACTGCGATATCACTTATCTGATCTCCAGACTCTCGAATTTGTCGGGCTAAATTCTTTATTTTTGATATGTGCTTTATCATTGAGTCATTGACTCCCATCTTATACTTATAGAATTCTTCGTGTATCATCATCCTGTTGGTTTCAGATTTTACAGCATAGATTGTTTCCAATTCTTCTAGAATTTCTTTAGACGTTTCGCAAGATTCAATCAATGTAATTTGTGATAATTCCATTGTCGAGGTAATTATACACATTGCAAGTGCATCTTTCTTGTTCCATGTTGCAATGTCCTGGTTGATTGTCGGTTTTGTTTCAGTGCCTGAGGCAATTTCATACACACCTTTTGCTCTCAATGCACACTTAACCTGAAATTTCCACTGTTGGAAGTTATTGCCGTCGAACTTATTAATTATTGCTAGGTTCATTCCGTCAGCCATTCTTCTCTTCTTGGTTTATTATCCTTTCGATGTACTTCGGCTACACGTGGTACTTGTCTCCTCTTGATTTATTTTGATTGTCGAACTTTGTCTGCTACTTCGCGACACTACTTTTCGACACTTTTCTTCTACACGTGGTACTTGTCGCCTCTTGATTTATTTTGATTGTCGAACTTTATCTGCTACTTCGCGACACTACTTTTCGACACGTTTCTTCTACACGTGGTACTTGTCGCCTCTTGATTTATTTTGATTGTCGAACTTTGTCTGCTACTTCGCGACACTACTTTTCGACACGTTTCTTCTACACGTGGTGCACTTTTTGTTGATTTTACACGTGATCTGGGCCCATAACCTGTTAAGTTATTGTGGTGAAAACAGAAAAGATGCACGTTGTGTAATAATAGTCTATAATCAAGAGACTAGTTGTAATGAACAAAATAGGATATATACAAACTGAACAAGGAAAAAGAAAGAGAGCGAGCTGAACAGTGTTATGGTTTTTATAAACTTGATAACTCAGAGCTGCCAACTTAACATGGGTAAAACTTACTAGATTACTAAGGGTAACTACAGATGACAATACATCAAATAATTGCGGCAGAATACTTAAATTCAAGCTTAAATCTAACAATATACATGGTTACGTTAATAAAGCTACTTTCTGTAGAAGCATGTATAAAAATGATGGTGTTGGTATCTTTCATAAATCGACGCTCAATATAAGTATTAATGAAATCCTGGAATTGAAAAATATATCAAAAGATAAAGATATAGAACTAGCAGGACTAGAAATTAAATTAGATAGCAAAAAATTAAAAATCGTGTCTATTTATCGATCACCCACTGGTGACATCAATATATTTTTTGACACTCTAGACGACTTACTAACTAATTTACTAAAAGATAAGTCTTTACTTATATTGTGCGGCGATTTGAATATTGATTATTTATCGAATAATGCATATAAATATCGTTTATCTGATCTTTTTAACATGTACAATCTTGATTTTCACATTAATGAACCAACTAGAATATCCATAAATTCCTCAACTTGCATAGGTTATATTTGTAGCAATTTTGTAAACAACAGTTGCAATAATTCTATTTGTAAAATAGTACTGAATGGGTTATCAGACCACACATGCCAAATCTTATCTTTTAATAATCCAAATATTTTACCAAATGAGAAACACAGAAAAACTAGAGTATTTTCTGATAGTAATTACCAGCCATTTAATCAAAATGTTAGCAGAGGAATTTGGAGCAATGTACATCATGCAAATTCTGTAAATAACGGTTTTAAAGCCTTTAGTGGTAATTTGTTTTACTTAAGTACTATGTTGATATAAGTTTTCCCTTTTCTAATATTAAAATAAATTGTAACAAAAACAGATGGATAACGCAACGAATTAGAATTTCATGCGAGAAACTGAAATTACTAAATAAAATTAAGATCGCAACTAGAGACTTGAGGATGAGAATGCGTATAAATCGTATAAAAAGGTACATGACAAAGTTGTAATGGCGGCTAAAAGATTGTATAATGACAACAAATTTAAAAATGCCTCTAACAAATCTAAAGCGGCCTGGTCTATTATAAGTAATGATTTGGGTAGAAATAATACCAAGCACAATAAAATTCAAGAACTGAGAGTCGATAATAAAATAATAACAAATCCTCAAGAACTTGCCAATACTACCAATGCTCATTTTCTGCAATTACCAAATATTTTAGCAGAACATTTTGAAAATAATGAAGACCGTTCCATCAATACAAACAAAGCATATCCTACAATATTCCTGGACCCGGTGTCAGAAAATGAAATTTTTAATATAATAATATCTCTAAGAAATCTAATGCATGTGGCATAGACATTACTACAAATATGTTAAAATCGGTAGTTTGGTATATTGTAACCCCCCTAACATATCTGATTAATTGGTCTCTATCAACAGATGTATTTCCAGAAATTTTTAAAACAGCGAAGATTACACCCTTAAAAAAGGGGATAAGTTAATTTTGGATAACTACAGGCCTGTTTCATTATCATCAATATCAAAAATATTGGAAAGAGTAATTTTTAACAGAATGCTGAGGTTTTGTGATAAATATAATATACTATGTAATGAGCAACATGGGTTTCGAGTGGGCAGGTCGACACACTCCGCGATACTTTCTCTTCTAAATAAACTTTATGAAAATTTAGATAAAAATAAAAAATGTTTCGGAGTTTTTCTGGATTTGAGTAAAGCGTTTGATTTGGTGGATCATGCTTTACTCTTACGGAAACTTAATGAATATGGATTTCGTGGAAGGCTGGGTGAGTGGCTTGAGTCGTACCTGTCTAATCGTAAGCAACTGGTAGAAATTGACAACGTAAAATCGAATGAATTACTTGTTAAACGTAGTGTACCTCAAGGCTCCATTCTGGGGCCACTACTTTTTATACTTTTTATCAATGATTTACCTAACATAAACTCCTGTCTCCTGGTAATGTTTGCAGATGATAATTCAATTTTGAATGTAAATGAAAACATCAATAATCTTATGACTGATACTCAGAGTAAAATTAATTGATTTGTTTCTAAGTTTGAAAATGAAAAATTAATACTAAATGGCGATAAAACTATATTTATTCATTTTACTCATAGATTAATATATCACTACGAGAGTTATTTACTTAAAATTCAAAGTAAATCTTCAGAGCAAGTCACTTCCACAAAATTCTTAGGTATACGTATAGACAGTGCTCTGAATTGGGATATGCATATTACACTGTTATGTAAAAAACTATCTCCAGTTTGTTTTGCGCTCTACAGACTGAGAAATATTACAAATAGAACTGTTGTACTGTCTTATTATTACGCCCAGTTTCATTCAAAAGTCTCATTTGGTATTATTTTTTGGGGCTCGTCCCATCATTTTGAGAGTGTTTAAATTACAAAAAAAGGCAGTTAGAAATATAGTAGGGGTCAGTATACGAACTTCCTGTAAAACTTATTGT
The DNA here is from genome assembly GCA_029963845.1 of Rhamnusium bicolor. Classification (NCBI taxonomy): domain Eukaryota; kingdom Metazoa; phylum Arthropoda; class Insecta; order Coleoptera; family Cerambycidae; genus Rhamnusium; species Rhamnusium bicolor. Next base: position 84,110 of record JANEYF010000162.1, on the reverse strand, counting down.
AAAGAGTTACAATTGTTACCGTTAGCCTGCATTTATATTATTGAAGTAGTTGTATTTGTAAAAAATCATATTTAAATACTTTTTTTAAGAAACAGTTATCACCATGATTATAATACTCGCGGACAAAACAATTTATTGACACCTAACCATTATTTGTCACTTTATGTGAAAAGCCCCACATATGTTGGAGCAAAGCTATATAATAAGCTTCCTGCACACATTAAAGAAATCAATAACATCAAACATTTTAAGAGCGATGTAAAAAAATTGTTGCTCAATCATATGTTTTATACTGTAGATGAGTTTATACAATATTGGGTGCGTGCGTGCATGCGTGCGTGCGTGCGTGTGTGCGTGCGTGCGTGTGCGTTTGTGTGTGTGTGTGTGTGTGTGGTGTGTGGGTATATCCGCGATAACTCAAAAAATACTAATGGGAGACTTCCCAAATTTGGCAGTTAAGATTGTCAACAACATTTTAGGGGACACAATGAATGAAAGAAAAAAAGGTACAATTTCGGAAAAAAAAATTAAAAAAATGTTATTGCATTTCTGGACGAATCTCGACGAATTATAATGAAAAAAAACAAACTTTATGGAAAACAGAATCTGTCCGCATGTCTGTAGTATCGCGATAGCAGCCACAGTTTTTGAGATTAAGCTTTCATATTTGGTACACTTGTTCCAAAGGCCAAAGACAATGAAAAATTTCCAAGTACTAAAATAAAGCTGTTGTAAACTGAAATATTTTACACATTTGATCTCATAAAATGGGGTTAGGATAAATTTAACAGTTTGACATTTGAAAGGTCTAATTTAGTTACAAACATGTCAATATTTAGTCTAAAAGTGAATTGCATTCTTCTTTTTTATTTCGTGGGCAATGCCGTATTTTGTGAAATATCTACTATGATTACAAATTTAAGTTCTTTATCTCGAACATATCAATAAACACATGGTCTAACGGTTTATCAGGTAGGTGTTAAATTCAGATTTGCTATGGGTGGTAATCGATCGTATTTCGCTTTATTACATGTTTCGCAATTCTTTATATAATTGGATATCTGTTTATCCATTAAAGGCCAATAATATTTTCTCATAATGTGCAATAAAGTCGGTAAAACTCCTCGATGATAATTTTTAGTGTGTCCTTTTTGTAGTTTCTAGTTTGTCTTCAGCTTTTAGTGTATATATATATATATATATAAACTGGTAGACGTAGTGGACGACTAGTTAAAAAACAAACAGCTTATTTTTTATTAATGAGGATGCGGTCCAAATTTTGTTGGGTTAATAAAGAATACTCTTTTCTACTTTGCCAAGCTTTCGAAAATATTTTATTTTCTTTCTCAAGACACAAAAGAAGATAAAAAGGGTTCATAGTTACATGTAAAAAAATTATAAAAAAACTTTTTTTTACCTTATGCCAGTAAGTTGAGGTTATAAGTTAAAACTAACATCACGTTACACATTAAAATTTCACTATGCAATGTTGACATCTACTTTATGTTATTTAATACATCTTAATTGCTGCATAATGACCAAGTTAATCGAATAATAAGTATGGGGATTCAACCCCATAGTGGATGTGCTCCACTACTCTAGTACATGTCAACTGATAATTGGTTCAAATGCAAATTACTCTACACCACAAGTATTTCATACCAACTCACCAAACAATCCTACCAAAATATAACTAAAAACCGCGGGCATTTTCAAAATCCTACATTTTATGAGAAATTTGACTTTAATCAAATTTTCCTTCAGACCGGTGTGCTTGAACTCGGTGGCGTCCAGTCACGTGGCTAGAAAACCTCCTATATTGTCACTAAGTTATCTAGTTCCTGAGAATACTCCCCCCGAATAGAAACAACCCTCTATCTGATTTAGTTTGTGAATTTGCCATGTAAACTTGGCCAGTTTTTTTTCCTTAGGATCGGTCCTACGGTCTTCGAATCGAACGTATTGTAAAGGACCACCCCCCATTGATTGTCACAGGGTTAATTCCCAGCAACACGCTGAAACCAAGACTGAAGCAACGAACCGAAATGGAAAAAAAAACTGTCCGTAACTTTATTTATTTAACTAAAAGGTGAAGCCTTCGTTGTTGGAAATAAATCAAAAGGTGTATTCAACCCCCCTATATTTGTCACTGGGTCTTTTTTTGCCCCTTGCTTACTCCCCTCAACGTGTCTTTCACCTTTTGTTTTCTTTCAAACACAGAAATAAAATATACTACACTTCCTCTTCCCTCTGTGTCTAGTTAAAAGAATGTAAAATAGAATTTTCTTCCTCATTTTGTTGTTCGTTAGGTTAGTTTTTCTGAGCTCGGTATCACGGCTCCTGACCAAACGTCCTGTTGGAATTACACCCCCAATGATTGTCACAAGGTTAATTTCCAACATCACGTCGAGTGGTAAGGACAGCAACACCGAATTCAGCGAAACCTATCCATATTTTTTATTCACTTTTTAATTGATAAATTGAGTTAAGACCAAGAAGAGAAATATACTATACTTTTTTCTGTGGAACCAGTTCCGAAAAAGTATCACAATTGCCTATAAGAGGCAAGGTTGGATTACAGTAGGAATTCCACCCTGAGTAGTGAATTGTCACTGATCCTCCATTCAGAGTAACACTCCACTGCACCACCTAAAGTCAACAAAAGTTAAAAATGTTTTAAATTTATTAGTAAATTGTCAAAATTAAATGATTAACCATTTTTTGTTCTCCCTCCCTTCTTAATTTGGGAATTAACCCTGTGACAATCATTGGGGGGTTGAATCCTAACAGGACGTCTGGTCAGGAGCCGCGATACCGAATTCAGGGAAAACTAACCTAATAAACAACTGAAAAGGGGAAGAAAATTCTATTTTACATTCTTTTAACTAGTTACATAGGGAAGAGGAAGTATAATATATTTTACTTCTGTGTTTGAAAGAAAATAAATAGTGAAAGACACGTTGATGGGCGTATACAAAGGGCAAAAAAGACCCAGTGACAACTATAGGGGGTTGAATACACCTTTTTGACTTATTTCTAACAACGAAGACTTCACCTTTTAGTTGAATAAATTAAGTTACGGACAGTTTTTTCCGTTTCGGTTCGTTGTTTCAGTCTTGGTTTCAGCGTGTTGCTGGGAATTAACCCTGTGACAATAAATGGGGGGTGGTCCTGTACAATACGTTCGAATCGGAGACCGTAGCACCGATCCTAAAAGGAAAAAAACTGGCCAAGTTTACATTGCAAATTCACAAATTAAATCAGATCGAGGGTTGATTCTATTCGGGGGAGTGTACTCAGGAACTAGATAACTTAGTGACAATATAGGAGGTTCTTTAGCCCCGTGAGTGGACTCCACCGAGTTCAAGCACACCTGTCTGAAGAAAAATTTGAATAAATTCAAACTTTTCATAAAATGTAGAATTTTGAAAATGGCCGCGGTTTTTAGTTACATTTTGATTGAATTGTTGGTGAGTTGGTATGAAATATTTTTGGTGTAGAGTAATTTGCATTTGAACCAATTACCAGTTGACATGTACTAGAGTAGTGGAGTACATCCACTATGGGGTTGAATCCCCCTATTCATTATTCGATTAATTTGGTCATTATGCAGCAATTAAAATGTATTAAACATAAAGTAGATATCAACATTGCATAGTGAAAAGTTTTTAATGTGTAACGTGATGTTAGTTTTAACTTATAACCTCAACTTACTGGCATAAGGTAAAAAAATGCTTTTTTATCATTTTCTTACATGTAATTATGAACCCTTTTTATCTTCTTTTGTAGTCTTGAGAAAGAAAATAAAATATTTTCGAAAGCTTGGCATAGTAGAAAAGAGTATTCTTTATTAACCCAACAAAATTTGGACTGCATCCTCATTAATAAAAAATAAGCTGTTTGTTTTATAACTAGTCGTCCACTACGTCTACCAGTTTTTTAAAATATGTATATATATATATATATATATATATATATATATATATATATATATATATATATATATATATATATATATATATATATATATATATATATATATATATATATATATATATATATATATATATATATATATATATATATATATATATATATATATATATATATATATATATATATATATATATATATATATATATATATATATATATATATATATATATATATATTAGGTGGGTCAAAAAATCCAATATATATTTTTTTTGGATGTGACACGAAAACTAGTTGCTAGGTACCTCTATAAAGTACTTACCAAGTATGAGCTTCTTAATATTAACAATAATATTAATACAAAAATATATATTTTTGTATTAATACTGTATTAAATTATAAAATTTCATATGGTGAAATAGAATGTTTTTTTTTCTGTTGCTATATTTGATGATACTTCTTAGATAAAAACCTTCTTTTTCTGAAACAGATCATGAATTATTTCAAAATTCATAAATTGAATGGATAAATTGAAAATATTTATTAAAAAACTATTAGAATCTGTACGCATTGGGATTCCAATGCGAATATCTTCTAAATGGTTAGAGTAATCGATTAACCACAAGAGACCTTTTTTGTAGAGCGTTCAATTTCCTACAGAAATAACTGAAACTCATTTGACAATAATTATTTTTTAGTAAGTTACAAAATTCAAAACAAAAAGTTACTTTCCTTTAAATTCTTCAATCTTTGACCTTGAATATCTTTTAAATGGTTAGATTAATGAAAAAAGTATAAGAGACCATTTTTGTAGAGCGTTCAATTTCCTATGAACATTGACGATCAAACTGGTTTAACAATCTATTGGTAATAAGATATGACCATTTTTATATGAGACTAAATTGAAAATGGAAAACTATGATGAGGATAAATTCCCGTTAATATTAAGAAGCTCATATTTGGTAAGTACTTTATAGAGGTACCTAGCAACTAGTTTTCGTGTGTCAGATCCAAAAAAAAAAAAATAATGGATTTTTTTGACCCACCCTAATATATATATATACAGTGAGCACGTAAAGGTTGGAATAAATTCCGTAAAATCGTTACAAAGCAAGTGACAAAAATTCACTTAGACACGTCGATTTTTAAATTCATTTCTTAATTTGTGTATTTAAAAAAATTTTTTTACATACTTTTTTTAAAAAGTTATGACGTCATCGGCAATTTTTTTTAATTGGCAACCCCCATTTTTAAAAATTTCATTTGAAAGAGCACATTTTTCTACATACAGTAGGTTAAATTCTAAGGCATGTTGCACGACGAAATTATCGAGAAAAAACAATTTAACATTAATAGCACACACGTGTTTTACTTATGGTCGAACCCTGGTAGAGGAACTGTTTTACGACTTTTTTCATGTTTACGCTTTTTTTCATCTAGTAGAAACGCGGACCTGGCTGTCACGTTAGTTCACATTTATTCACATTCAGTTATCACATTATTTAAAGTTTTAATAATGGAACGTTTAAGTGAGAGACAGCGAATTGAGATTTTGGTGATGATTGGTTGTAGAGACATGTCCCGAACACAAACTCGGGTTACTGAATTATTTAACGATAAATACTCTGATCGACCGATTACACAATCAACTGTTAGCAAAATAGAAAATAAGTTCCGAGAGTGTGGTCATGTAAGAGATAATTATACGAGAGGTCGTCCTGCAATTTCAGAAAATAAACAGTTAGATGTTTTACTGACAATGGAGGAAAATCCTTACAAACCAAGTCGCGAAGTCGCAGCAGAGCAGTCAATTAGTTAGTCGACTGTTTTAAAATATTTGAAAAAGAATAAATGGCACCCATATAAAATAACTTTAGTTCACGAGCTTAATGAAGATGATTTCGACCGCAGAGTACAGTTTTGCGAAACCATGATGGAACGATGTAATACCAATCCACATTTCTTAAGTCGAGTACTTTTCTCTGATGAGGCCACCTTCTGCTTAAATGGCGCTGTAAATAGGCAAAATTGTCGATATTGGTCACATGAAAATCCACACTGGATGATGGAAGTACATACCCAGTTTCCACAGAAAGTAAATGTGTGGGCTGGAATTGTTGGGACTACAATTTTGGGTCCATTTTTTATTGACGGGTCATTAAATAGTGTAAAATATTTGGAGTTGCTCCAACAAAACATAATACCGGGACTTGCCGCACTGTATCCAAATGGCAAAAACCCTAATGTACCGGAGAACTCCATATGGTTTCAACAAGATGGCGCACCACCGCATTATTCGGTAATAGTGCGTAATTATTTAACCGAAATTTTCCCAGATAGATGGATTGGTAGACGCGGTTCATTAGAAAGGCCAGCTAGATCTCCGGACCTAACTCCAATGGATTATTTTTTATGGGGTTACCTTAAATCCAAAGTGTATTTTAATAGACCGAATAACATTGAGGACTTAAAAGACAGAATTAGGTACGAATGTGGAAGAATTGGACCCGAAACAATTACTAACGTTTTGCGAGAATTTGAATTTCGGCTTGGGCATTGTCAAGAAGTAAATGGTACGCAATTTGAACATTTAATTTAATTATTTTTTGCTGGATTTATTATTTCTTGTATTTCTGTTTTATTAAACTGTTAAAAGTAGTTAAGATTTTTTTTTCGATAATTTCGTCGTGCAACATGCCTTAGAATTTAACGTATTGTATGCAAAAAAATGTGCTCTTTCAAATAAAATTTTTAAAAATGGGGGTTGCCATTTAAAAAAATTGCCGATGACGTCATAACTTTTTAAAAAAAGGACGTAAAATTTTTTTTTTTAAATAAACAAATTAAGAAATGAATTTAAAAACCGACGTGTCTGAGCGAATTTTTGTCACTTGCTTTGTAACGATTTTACGGAATTTATTCCAACCTTTACGTGCTCACTGTATATATATATATATATATATATATATATATATATATATATATATATATATATATATATATATTTGCATCTTTCTGCCATTTGCAATTTTTGCATTATCCACCGTGCAACTTTTTTCTTTTGCGGGCGTTACCCGATAATTCATTGATTTTTTTATATATATATATATATATATATATATATATATATATATATATATATATATATATATATATATATATATATATATATATATATATATATATAAAATCAATGAATTATCGTAACGCCCGCAAAAAAGAAAAAAATTGCACGGTGGATAATGCAATAATTGCAAATGGCAGAAAGATGCAAACCGTGGACACGTGTTTCTGACTAATTGGTCTTCATCAGCACGGTGTAGCTGAGTTAAAATGATGGACAAAACTCAGAAAAGACACAAAAGGAAAACCACTGACAGGGAGCCAGTCGCACCTTTGTGGCTTCCACTTGGATGACACCGGTATGGGAGCATCGTCCAAGCATCGCACACGCGGGCAACTATAGCAACCTGCGTGGGATTCCGGACCCAGGAAAATGAATAAGAACAGAGAAAGAGTTAAACGCGGGTTTATTTACATTACAGTAAAAAATCAATGAATTATCAGGTAACGCCCGCAAAAAAGAAAAAAATTGCACGGTGGATAATGCAAAAATTGCAAATGGCAGAAAGATGCAAACCGTGGAAACGTATTTCTGACTAATTGGTCTTTATCAGCACGGTGTAGCTGAGTTAAAATGATGGACAAAACTCAGAAAAGACACAAAAGGAAAACCACTGACAGGGAGCCAGTCGCACCTTTGTGGCTTCCACTTGGATGACTCCGGTACGGGAGCATCGTCCAAGCATCGCACACGCGGGCAACTATAGCAACCTGCGTGGGATTCCGGACCCAGGAAAATGAATAAGAACAGAGAAAGAGTTAAACGCGGGTTTATTTACATTACAGTAAAAAATCAATGAATTATCGGGTAACGCCCGCAAAAAGGAAAAATTGCACGGTGGATAATGCAAAAATTGCAAATGGCAGAAAGATGCAAACTGTGGACACGTGTTTCTGACTAATTTTTTCTTTTTTGCGGGCGTTACCCGATAATTCATTGATTTCTTACTGTAATGTAAATAAACCCGCGTTTAAATCTTTTCTCTGTTCTTATATATATATATATATATATATATATATATATATATATATATATATATATATATATATATATATATATATATATATATATATATATATATATATATATATATATATATATATATATATATATATATATATATGTATATATATATGTATATATATATATATATATATATATATATATATATATATATATATATATATATATATATATATATATATATATATATATATATATATATATATATATATATATATATATATATATATATATATATATATATATATATATATATATATATATATATATATATATATATATATATATATATATATATACTCGTATCTCGAGTTCTACGATAGCTAGAAATTTTTTAAAAAATTGCAAGTAAACTAAATAAAAAAGTCTATAACTGGAAATTATTTTCGAACAATCAGCGCAAGCCAAGACGAAATTACAGGACCAAGTGCCTTTTTTTTAAATGGAATGCTATGTATATCAGTACATTTTTTGAAACCTCTTTCTAGGCTCTACTTATTCCTGTATTATTATTGGCTATCTCCCAACCACTTTGATGTAATGAATTTTTTTGTTGAAATAATGCCATCTGCAGATGGATATTAAAAAAAATCACCACAGTCACAAATATGGGTTTTAAGAAAAACTTATGTGAATACCAGTTACGAGACATCTAATTAATATTTTTGAATCATTTTCATTTCCTAAAAATGTACAGGGTGGCCAAAAATTAGTATTCAATTAAGAACTTTTTAAATTGAATTTTCTCAATTTTTTTCAAATGGAACACCGTTTTTCAACGATGTGATGTAAAAATGAAAAACGAACATTTTTTGTAAGTACTTCCCTATGGCTAATTGCAACCATTTTCGTTTTATTGAGCAATAATTGCAACATTCAAAAATAAACTTAAAAAAAGAGGATTCTTCAAATAACTCAGTAGAAAAAATTATAATAAATGTTCCACATGAAGGCTATTTTGATTGACATACATCCCTATGCGCTTTTGAAATGAGGTTCCTACTGTTCCTAAAACTGCCGGTGTGATAGATCTAAAGGCAGTTATTATTCTTTTCCTTCATATTTTGTACCGTTGTTGGTGTGTCTCTATAAACAATTTCCTTCACGTATCCCCATAAAAAGAAATTCATTTTTGTAAGATCTGGGGATCTAGCAGGCCATTTAGTGAGTCCATTTCTTCCAATCCATTGATGAGGGTAGGAATTATTTAAGTGGTCTCTAACTGCATTTAAATAATGTGGTGGAGCACCATCTTGCTGAAACCACATCCTATTTCGAATTCTTCCAGGGAGATTTACCAATAATTGTAGCAGATAGTTTTCCAAAAAATGAAGATAAATAGCTCCAGTCAATGTACCATCAAAGAAATGTGGGCCTATTACATGTTCTCCAATAATTCCTCCCCAAACGTTTATAGACCATCTGTGTTGGTTAGCAACTTGCATAAAAAAGTGAGGATTTTCCGAAGCATAATAATGGAAATTGTGCCTATTAACAAATCTATTTTTATGAAAAGTTGCCTCATCAGTGAATAAAACATTATTGAAGAAGTTGACATCAACTTGCATTTTACCTCTGGCCCAATTACAAAATTGTAGGCGCTCTTCAAAATCGTCATCAGATAATTCCTGGTGCATTTGAATATGATATGCATGCAACTTATTTGTTTTTAATATTCGACCCACAGACCGTCTACTTATTCCTACTAATGAGGTCACTTCTCTTTGACTAACATGGGGATTCTCAACCGTTGCCAGCACCACAGAAAACTCATTTTCTTCGTTCACAACACGTTTTATTCTTTCACTTTTTTTATATTCGACATTTCCAGTTTCCAGAAATCTATCGAGACGGTTTTGGAGGCTGCTAACATCAGGAAGCCTTCTTTCAGGGTAACGTTGGTGATAAATTCTGTTGGCAAGTAAACAATTTCTGTCTGACTCGCCCAAAACAAAAGTCATGTCTACAAGTTCCGCTTTATTAAAATTTGGATTGTAAAATTCCAAATATTTTAAATTCAATACAAATTGTAACTAACGACTGATAGGTGTGATAAATGCTCCTTTGTACACGACAATTTATACCAAACTGAGGTTTTATTGCTTGTCGAATAACGAAAACAGCAAAAAAATGTACAAAAAAACATTACAGTAAAGGACTGGTTAAATACTATTTACTCATTTCAATGGAAATGTTCCCACTAAATGGCCTCATTTCAAAATTGCAGAAAGACATGTGTCAATCTAAATGGGCAACACGTCGAACACCTATTATAAATTTTTCTAATGAATTATTTGAGGGACCCTCTTTTTTTAAGTTTATTCTTGAATTTGTCATTTATTTATAAAACGAAAATAGTTGCAATTAGCCATAGGGAAGTACTTACAAAAATTGGTTTTTTTTTGGCATTAGGCCATTAGCCATACAGCCAGACACAACATGGTGATATAGAGTTCTACCTACGTCTAACCTATACAAAGAGAAAGAGAAAAAAAATTATATTTGAAGACAGGCGAGGGAAAAAACAAAGACACACGCTTCTCGGCCTGGGGTCTATCAGGACATTGTTTTTATTATAACAAACAGTTTTAGAGGACCACTTCAGTATAAAGGTTTAAAGACACAGGGAAACAACAAAGGATACAAAACTAACCTATGCTGAATACTTTTCAAAGTAAAATTTTTTCTGTTTCAATAAAAAAACTGATAACGCGATCAAACACTGTTTTATTATTGAGACTAAGTAGAGAAAGTATATTAATACCATGAATCAAACTATGTGATGGATTTGTACTCAATGCATTAATTTGAAGCTTTTGTCAAGAGTAAGATTTTATGAAAAACGAATAATAAACAAGTTACAGGAGTTTATCGAGATTTTCTCCGAATTAACGCCTTTATCTCGCAAACCATTGGAGATGGAGGATCGGCGTTAGCACCATTCGCCTTATTAGGCCGTTAAACGGAGACTGAATATTACAATTCATAAGATTGTTATACAATGTGTTGTTAGTTGCTTTGTTTTTCGTGCATTCAAAGAAAATATGATCAAGGTCTCCTTTCGTGTTACATGTTTCACAAATATCAGAGCGCACTACTTTTATTTTGTATAGGTGTGCTGGGTATCGAGCATGACCAAATTTCATACGATTTACTGTTGTAACATATTTTCGTGGAAAATCATAACCATCGTGCCAGAACTTAGTCGGAAGATCAGAATGTATAAGAGTATATCTTGTTTGACTAGCTGAACAGAAATCATGCCATAAGTGTTTCCATTTGTTTTTTAAATTCGTTCTTGTAACTGAGAAAGCATCAGTGAGACATAATTTTGGTTCATACGAAAATCCTGTGTTAATGCTTTCTTTTGCTAAGGCGTCAACAATTTCATTATTTTTTAAACCTATGTGGGCTTTTATCCAAACAAAATATACTTCTTTTCCAGTTATCAATATGTTACGTTATTTCTTTAATTTTTAGAATGCATGGATTAGTTTTAATATTGAGGGAAATATTACTTTCTAATGAGGTCAGAACCGATAAAGAATCGGATAAAATTATTGAAGTGTCTGCGTTAGATAAGTAAATATAATTCAGAACTTCGTAAATAGCTGTTGCTTCTGCAGAGAAAATAGAAATTTGAGTAGGCAGTTTAAATTTTTCTTCCTGATTTATGGAGGGTATATGGTATGCACAACCAGTACCCACTGAGGTTTTAGAAGCATCCGTGTATACTAATAAAGGATTGTCCCATCTTTCTAAAACTGAGTTTAGGATGTTCCTGCTAAGGTTCGGATGATCGCGGTATTGTGGTATTATTATCTTTAAATTAGAAAAAAGGCAGAAATAGTCCAAGTTTGAAGTGTGCTTGTATGGGTCATCTAATAAAGGGAAAATATTACTACAATCTCTGAGGGCACTACATAGAGGTGGAGAGTTTTTCTTTATCCAGAAAGTGAGAGGGGGGACCAAGGCCTCGGCATGCAAGGGATCAATTGGGGTAGATCTCATTGCTCCTAAACATATAGGAGAGTAGTGTTTTGTAAAACATTTAATCCTTTTAAGAGAGTGTTGTTTGCAGAGCCATAAAGTGTACAACCGTAGTCCAAAATCGATCTTATGTATGCTTTGTAGAATAGGAGAGAAGTTTGAACATCTGCACCCCACCAAGTTCTTGTTGACATTTTTAAAAAAATTAAACTTATTAGTTACAACGGTTTATTATTTCTTCAATATACAAGTTCCACTTAAGTTTCTTGTCAAGAATAACCCACAAGTATTTAACGTGCGTTTGATATGGGAAAGAAAATTCCCCAAGGTTAATGAGATTAATATTAGGACAGTTGTGCCTGGAGAAAAAGCAGACACTAGATTTATTTACAGACAGGTCAAACCCGTTAGAGATGAACCATTTTCCCAGTTGGGTAAAATATATTTAGATATGCATCTTTTTCTGTTATGAAGAATTTTTAAAACATTTCTTAGAAATATTGAATTTAGCGATCAATTCCCGCGATGAAATATTGGGATTTTCATTAACCACAATCATTACATTCATTTAATTTTCTTCATTATTAGTGACTGGTTTATTCCACACTATTGCCTTCTTCCGGTATGAAAAATTTGTAACAAATTTGTTACATAAGATTTGAAAGAAATTACGATGTACTGGCGTTTTGTCGGGATATCACTCAGCACTCCGCCACTTTAACACTATTTTGTTTTCATTCTTCATAAATTAACAACTTATTTAATAAGTCTTCATTATTGTAGTTCATTTTTATTTGTAGTTTATGTACTGTATTTTGCTTGTTTAGTATTTAGTAGCTTATTAAAGCTAAACTACACAGTTGAGACAAGATAATATAATTATTAGAAATGTCAAAATTGCCAGTCTTATTCCACACAAGTAAGAAACTTATTATTTATTAATAACATTCACTAAAATTATATATTGTCGAAATAAGAAAAAATAAGGAATACAATTGTGAAAAAATATACAGTTTTATTGGAAAAAAGAAACAACATTTTTTTAATTTTCAAGAATGATTTATAAAATTTATTTATTGACTATTTAATTTCTTGACGACATACTACAAGCATACTTTCCAATATTTCATTACACAGTTTTAGATGTACCTTTGAAAACCGTCACCTTGTCTAAATATTCTCTCAAAATTGTATCCAATTCTGATGAAAAATCGATTAATTCTAGCAAAATCCCATGGTTTAGAGAACAGTCTTTTTCATCGTGCCCTCTTAATGCTAGTTTCAACTTTCCACAAAACTTGACCTTGATAGAATTGATAATTTTCTTTAAAATATGCCTATTTTTAGTCACCTGCTCGTTGTGTTTTATAATATTTTGTCTATAAACTGAATCCAACTGAACTGCAATATTTACCGAGCCTAACAAAGCCAAATCCTTACTGCACTTTATATGATATGCAGAAATTTTGTGCTTTTTTATTTTCTGATTTAAATGTTTTAAATCTTTAAATCCTGTTACCGACCATATCTTGTCCATTCCGACAGAATCGGTATAAAATAGAACACATGAAAAACAAAACAGAGCATTTACCTTATCACAGCCACAAATCCACTGACATTTTTTGTAAATTTCCTTCGAAAAATGCCTCGTGAAAGTACCTACGTGTCCCTATCTTATCTGATTAGTTAAGAGTCAATTCTGGTGTTGGTCGTCCGAGTTTCTTGATTTTTACTTTTTCTGCTAACGGCAGAGTTTTAAAATTCACTTTCAGAATATTATTTATACTATTCTCAGTCATTTTGGCATCAGCCAACTTAAAATAACATAAAAATATTTAAAACAGTGAAACCGCAAATAAATATCCAGAGCGAAACGATATAGGCACTACTACACTACACAAACACTAAAAGCGCACTGCGGCCCTGATAATTTGAGTCTTCTGTTTCATTGTAAAAACCGTTCTTCGCAATCGGCAATTTTCGCGCTCGATTCGTTTCTTCATATATTTCCTTATGCAAGGAATGGCTCATATGAGCTGAGCCTGAGCCCACCCATACTCTCAGGTTAAAGATATATGTTGAGGGTCAGTACATTATGCGACTTTATTGTGCACATAGCCGTTGCAAATAGGTAATAACTGTTGTTAAAAAATATATTAAATATAAGAAAACTGAAAAAAAAAATATATATCATGCATTTAATTAGTGTTACATTTTCCTAATAGTAACTTGAGAGGCTCGCGCCCCTGAGCCTCTAGAGCAGCCGCCACTGTCTGTTCACTTTTTTTTCTTCTATTATATTGTGATTCCTGTTTTAGCATTTTTGTTTGTGTATTTGTTTTAAAAACATTCTAAAAGCACACAAATATGGAAATAAAATATGTAGAAGATAGATCAGATAGTTTATCTGCTATATTTTTTTACAATAATAAACAAACGAGAAATAAAGTTATGATGTCAAATCTCAAATGCTATATTTGGCTCTCTACTTGAATTTGCGCTTAACAACTTCACGAAATTTTAATTTAATTTTATTCAGTTTGAATTTATTTTTATTTTTAACTCGTTTTCGATTTTCAAATAAAAAAAATAGGAAAATACCCCGTTGTACCAGTTGAAATTTTCCTTCGTTTTAGATTTTGATGAAATCCCGGAAAATGCCTTGTAATGAATTATATAGAGAGCTCCAAAAAATGTATTACAATGCACAACAAATATTTGGTTATGTGATCCCATGTTATTGTGTGTAATAATTTATAACATTTTTCCAAAGTTTAGTAACAAAAATATGACTAACAATATTTTCTTCTTACAGGTAGTCCAAAATATAGCCAATGCAGGTGAGTGAAACAATAATAAGTATTTAATTGGATAAATAAAATTGCTATCGACGGAAGTTTTTCAGCTGGTGTTACAGAGGAAACTTTTGTACATTGATATTGTTAAGTAATTACAGAGTAACCTGTTCTTGCAAAAAAAACGTACATATACAGGGTGTGCCAGATTTTCATCGGGAAACTTAAAGAATCGATAGAACACACCAAAATATTATGGATTGGCATAAAAACTTACAGCTAAAAATGCTTAGTTTTCGAGATAGAGGGTGTTGAAAAGATGCTTATAGAACGAAGATTTTTTTATATTCTTGAACTACATTACTTTTTTTGAATTGGTATTACTTGCGCAATTGTCCATTCATTAGGAAAATAGTTTTCCAAAATACAACTTTTTTTAGTAAGTGATACTAAATGATTGAAAAGCATATTTTTATCATTTCTAAATTGATACCATCTGAGCCTACTGAATTAGTTTTAATTTTATTCAAGGCACATAGAATTATATCTAAGTTTACTAACTGAAAATTATATAAATTTATAGGTGCAGTAACATGAGAATTATTTTTGAAGTAGTTTATCAAAACAGAGTGATCATCATTAAATTTCAGCATAATATTTAGAAATAAACTGATTTATAACATTCCATAGCTGAGAAGGAATATACACTCTAGTTTTATTTAAATTTAAATTCTCTAGACTTTTCCATATTGTGACGGCCCAACCCCCCTTCGTATATTTAATTTCTATTTTATTTTATCCTGGTTACGACATCAGTGTGACAACCCTACCCTCCCTCGTATATTTTAGTATTTAATTTTATTTCCCTTTTTCTTAGTCTCACCTGTCGTGAAGCGACAGGTAATACTAATTTAATTGATTGGCCTTTTTTTTCGTGATCGTCTAGTTTTAGTGGTAGGACCCCAAATTTGTTGTGTTATTGTAACCTCACAGGTACGTTTATAAAGTTTGATATTACTTTGTTTCATTTATGAGATTTAATTTGCTTTAATTTGATAACATACTTTTAGCAATTATTATGACCCTTAACCTGCACTGCACGGATATCTGTTTTAAAAGAGTACTTAATATAAGATTTGACTTTTTTATTATTACTAATTTGCTTAGAATTCACTGTTGTACCGGAAAGTAGAAATAAGTCAAGGAAACTCAAATAACGTTTGCACACCTTTTATTTCAATACTTAGACAACTGTCTATAAGAAATACATTGCAGAACACGACATGAATAAAACCTTGTTACATATACGGTGGACAACGGTCCACAAGAAATACATTGCTATTTCGCTAGTTGAACCTGCAATGTAACCAAACCTGGTTACATGCGCGGAAACTTCCGCTTCGTAGTTTAAGTGAGATATGTAGAACTCTACATATGGGTGCAAGAGAAACTTCCCTTGTATGTGGCACAGAGTACCTCCTGTCACATGAGCCGGGCAGAGACCGTCAACCATGCCTTGTTATTGAATTCGCGGGCTGGTGCTACCATAAAACAGTACCATCAGTACAACTGACGCTTGCCAACGAAGATTCGATGCATATGCGGAACTCTGACATATGGCGAGCAACTGCCCGTATTGTTTTTGGGTGTGCCGAATGCATGCCACCAATCAAGGTTTAACCAACATGAAACGAACTACCCCATAGACTTGTTAATTTGGCAGACGCCGCTTGTATTGTGGCATGCTGATGGGAGCGATAGCCATAAATCATTAATCGCTATACACTGGTCAGCAGGCCCCGGACCCCTGTCGAGAGACAAGGTCCGTGGTCAGATAACCGCATGTTTTTGTTGTTGGCGTCTCACCGCCCCACACGACAGTGGCACTCTGATCCCCATATGGGTAGTGCATTTTGATAAAGTTACAGATATTGCAGAATCAACTGGACATTAATTCTTTGGTATATTATCTTATTTAGACCTAACTTGAAAAATGAAGGAAAAGTTCCAACTACTATCGGGATTAATATCGACTGTACTAATAATTAGTAAACATGTAATGAGCAGTGCATTATAACAGAAAAACCCTATCTGTAAATCATGTGGTACCACCGGTCAGATATTGTTAAAAACCGCGAAACTCAAGCATATAGAGTCGTACTTTGATTAGCGTTGCCATTTCACTCGGAACAAAGAAATGGAATTAATTTCATGACTTTTAGTGAGCTCGAGTACGTAGAAAATGGCAATGCAGTATAATAATTATTTAAATGCCGTCCTTACCAATTCTGGTATAAACGGAGAGTTCCGCGGGGCCCGCTCCCCCGGATTCTTGAGTAACGCCTGAGTTACTCACCTCGATATCGAAGGCGTCGGTGGCTAGTGCACGCTAATGCAGCGCGGCTCCCAATGCTAGTTATAACTGCAAGACGGGGCCACTCTCTTATTTCCCGACCCCGTAGAACAAAAGCGTAAGCTTGGGGCTGTCAGAGTCGACCTGGAGCACAACTGGATTACAGAGAGTCGTACAAACTCTTCGTATCCAATTATTCAGAACCAAAGCGTAACGCTTGGGGTTGTCAGATATGTGGCACGACTCTGCCACGTAGAACTGGACCATCCGTCGTACCCGATTCGTTAGAACCAAAGCGTATCGCTTGGGGCTGTCAGAGATGTGACCACGATCGTACGCTGCCTCGCGTATTTATATGGTTTCCCGTGAGTGAGTTCGTTGTTCAAACCTCTAAGCTAGATGGAGATAGCCAAACGCTAAACTTTGCTTTACCCATGAAATTAAACTCGATACTTTAGGTGAGAATTGATATAATGACTCTATGTTTATTCGCCTTTGACCCTATTCTTAGTAAAAACTCTTACCATCCTACGTGTTTACGTCGGTTTGTTTATGTTATCTCTTCTCGGCTGTAGAATGATTTGAGATTTTGTACAGTTTTGTCAACGTTTTAAAATATTAAATGAATACTGTGTGTTCTTTTACTTAGCTAAATAATTTAGACTCTATAGTATGAATGCATACGTTTCCTGCCAAAATTATAAGAAAACGATTTAACCATTTTTATGTAATAATGAATTTGTAATTTAATGATATAAATGCTTGGGAATAATTTAGTTTTATGTAAAAATTATAGGAAATTTATTCGCGATGAAGCAGCCCACGGATGGGATGCTTAAATATGATACTTGTGTTCCGAGTTTCACTAATAGATTTAAAATATGCTTTTTTGCATGTCGATTAGCACTCGTATGATTTGATATGTTTATAAGTTTCCCAATGCACAGGTGATTGTGATTTTTTATATTTTTCTTTAGTCTTATCTCTACCTGACATTAATTGTTTTAAATCATCATTAAGCCAGTAAGATGAAGGTTTTATAAATTTAACTAAACGAATGGGCGTGTATTTATTAAATACTTGTATTATTGTATTGTTACGCCACTGGACTGTGTAGACTGGTTAGATGAGACTGGAATTGTATGGGAACGGCCGGGAATATTCTGGAGTCCTTTAGACCAGGTGAATGGATGTATAAATAAGACGCACGGTGGGCCGAGACTGAACGTGAACAAGTAAAGAAGAAATAAGAAAGAGACTTATAAGTGTTCAAGTGTGATTATAGTTAAAACAGTTATTAATCTATTGTTGTTAATTGTTAATTAGTAAATAAAGTAGTGACTAAGTGTTACCTGGACTTTCAATCAATGAATCTATGAGTATAGGTGTTTGTGTGGATAGCAAACACGTAACAATTTGGTGTCGGAAGTGGATTGGAAGAGAAATTTCTGGAATATTCGAAAAGGTTCTACAGTGTTCTTCTCAGAAATTAGTGGTAACACGGAGAATTAAGCTACTGGACAGTGTTTGGAGGACTATTTCTGGACTGAATAGTGACTTTAAAGTGGATTTTCGAGAAATTCTAGAACATTCGATTTAAAAATAGCTGCAAATACGCGAGTGCCACTAGTTATAACGTGTCGTGGACTGAGAAAAAGGACTATTAGTGCAATTTCGGGAAAATTCTAGAACATTCTGTTTGGAAACTACAGGAGATACGTGAATTGTGTCGACGGGAACGTGTTGTAGACTTAAAAACAAGACTACAAGTGACTTTTAGTGACAATTCTAGAACATTCGATTTGGAAAACCACAGAAGATACGTAAACTGTGTTAACGGAAACGTGTTATAGACTCAAAACAAGACTTATTAGTGATATTTCGTGAAAATTCTCGAACATTCCATTGGACAATTAGTGGAGATAAGTGAAAGAGGTATGGACTCTAAATAAGACTTTCTAGTGCTGTTTAAAGATTTTTCTGGAACATTCCATCATTAAAGTAAACGTGATATCAACATTTTACGGATTTTATAGTGTAATAAACTTTATTTTGAACTGATTTACGTGTCGTGAGTTAATGCCAACATCAAGAAGCATGGCGGAGAAACAAACACAAGACTTACTTGCAGCATTGGTGCAACAAATGCAAGAACAGAGAAAGATTATGGAAGATCAAGAAAGAAGACGGCAGGAAAAAAAAAAGAACAAGAGAGAAGACGACGGGAAGAAAAAGAAGACCAAGAGAGAAGACACCAGAAAGAAAAAAGAAGAACAAGAGAGAAGACGCCAGGAAGAAAAAGAAGAACAAGAGAGAAAACGCCAGGAAGAAAAAGAAGACTTGATAAAAATGATCGAAGGCCTGGAAATAAGACGAAAGGAAGAAAAGGAAGAACAAGAGAGAAGACGACAGGAAGAAAAAGAAGAGCAAAGAAAAGAACGCCAGGAAGAATTAAGACAAATTATGGAGGGACAGCATCAAGTCATACTCTCGGTCACTGAACAATTGAAGGAAGATGTACAGGCTGAAGTCATGGAAGTTAAAGAAGAAGTAAGTAAATTTAGAGGAAAGTTTGAAGGAGAAATAACTGAAGTTAAGGAAGAAGTAGCCCGACTCAAACAACAATTAAGAGAGAAGGGTAGCCAATTAGTACTGTCATCTGGTGCTAGGTTACAACCACCTTCTTTCGACGGTCAAAGTTCATGGTCAACTTATAAGAGAATTTGAGGCAGCTGCACGTTCAAATAACTGGAACGATGAGGAAAAAAGCAACAGCATTGGTATTAGCACTAAGGGATCAAGCATTAGACCTGCTCCAAACAATCCCTACCGCACAGCAACAAAACTTTGGCATTTTGGAGGCAGCGTTAGAACTAAGATATGGCGACCAACATCTCGCCCAAGTATATCAGGCTCAACTCAAATCACGCAGACAACGAGGTGGAGAAAGCCTCCAGGAGTTTGAGGCTGCGGTAGAAAGATTAGCCCATCTAGCCTATCTTGATGCACCAATGGAATTTCAACAACAGTTAGCAGTTGGCACATTTATTGATGGAGTAAGGGACCAGGAAGTTAGGCGAATTCTTAAGTTAGCCAGGCATAAGCTTAGTAGTGAGGCTTTAGTACATGCACTGGAGATTGAGGCTGCCTTTAAGGAGACCACCCAATCAAATCCGAAAGTACGAGCTGTGAGTGTGGAGGAAGACAAGCCAGACAACACAACACAAAATCTGATATCTGATATACACAAAATGATCACCCAACTACTGACAAAATGGACCTCTCAGCAGAGACAAGACCAACAACAAAATAGTGGGAGGCCGAATGGAGGCATCCGTTGTTATAGGTGTGGCAAAGTGGGCCATATCAAGAGGAACTGTCGTCAACGCAGCCCAGAAAGGGTAAATGCTGCTGTGGTTGAGGAGCTACAGGAAACAGGCAATTTGGGGGCTGCGCTGGCCAAGAAATGTTGTGATCCCCGAGAAATAAAAGTTTCCCAACTTCGGAGAGGTCAAAGTAGTCTGTTGTTGGAGGGTTATGTAAATAAGAAGAAATGTGTGTTCACAATCGACACAGGAGCTACGTCATCAATAGTACGGGCAGGATTCATAATGGGTTTCAAAGTAAATAAAGAACAGAATGGATTAGTCATCCGGACAGCTACGGGAGATAGGGCGGCGGTTCATGGGAAAGTCGACATGGAGCTGCAAATTGGCCGCTTATATTTTAAACACCAAGTTATCGTAGCTGACATTACAGATGACTTCATTTTAGGATTAGACGTTATGGAAAAATATGGATTCGTACTTGACGTTGGATAACGAGTTCTCAGGATTGGAAATGAAGAAATTATTCTTTCAACGGCAGATGAAAAATTCCATATCAGGCTGCTAACTTCAAGGACAGTAAAAATTCCTGCACGAAC
The DNA here is from genome assembly GCA_029963845.1 of Rhamnusium bicolor. NCBI lineage: Eukaryota > Metazoa > Arthropoda > Insecta > Coleoptera > Cerambycidae > Rhamnusium > Rhamnusium bicolor. The sequence continues at coordinate 62,967 of JANEYF010000162.1, read as the reverse complement.
AGAGAAAGTAATTGAGGCCGTCCTGGAGGAAAATTTTGTGGGATACCGCTTTGGCCTCGTTGAGAGGGACGACTCAATAAAAATGACGGACAATGTGATCCTGGCAAGGACTTTAACACAGACTACAGACAATATACCGATTAGAGGTTAACCTAAATTCACACTCAGTGACGTTCAAAGAAGGCGTAGCAATTGGCACCTATGAACCAGTCACATGGATTGCGAGATGTGAAGAACAAATCATTGGAGCTTCGTCTACAGATATGGACCAAGAAGTTGTAAGGATGTTAAATGCCCAGTTAGAACATTTAACTCCAGATGAACATAGAGAAGCTTTAAAATGTTTGAAGAAGGAAAGTACAGTATTTGCAAAGGACATAAAGACCAACATAGTGCAACATCGGATAAATACTGGTGAATCAACTCCTATTCGTCAACCACCTAGGAGGCTCCCATTAGCAAAACAAGAAGAGGCTTCTGCGATGATACAGAAGATGCTTAAAGACGGAGTTATTGAGGAATCAACCAGTCCTTGGTCGTCGCCAGTAGTTTTGGTTGCTAAGAAAGATGGAACTTTAAGATTCTGTGTCGACTACAGGAAGCTGAATGACGTCACTAGAAAAGACAGCTATCCGTTATTCCGAAATGATGACACACTAAGTACGCTGGCAGGTTCACAGTGGTTTTCCACTCTAGATCTTCGAAGTGGATATTGGCAAGTGGGACTTCATCCAGATGACAAAGACAAGACAGCCTTTTCGACAGGAAGTGGCCTTTATCAATTCACAAGTAAAGAAGAAATAAGAAAGAGACTTATAAGTGTTCAAGTGTGATTATAGTTAAAACAGTTATTAATCTATTGTTAATTGTTAATTAGTAAATAAAGTAGTGACTAAGTGTTACCTGGTCTTTCAATCAACGAATCTACGGAGTGTAGGTGTTTGTGTGGATAGCAAACACGTAACAGTATTATTTAATATTTTCAATTTATCGTCAATATTATTAGTAAAATAAATTGTATTCAACTGTGACCAAATTTTATCACAAAAAATTTTCAATATTAATTTTCTTAAGGGTTCAAAATTGTCTTAAGACAGTTTCGGGTTTACACACCTTGACTGCTAAATCACAAAAAACAGCGTCGTGATCCGAATAATCATAATTTACTACATCAGAGTCGAGTTCATAGTTTTTATTTGAAGTTAATATAACATCTATTAGTGTTACTGTATTCTGAGCAGTTCTAATGGGATCAGAAATTAGTTGCACTAGCTCAAGTTCGTTCATTAAATTATGAAGTTGTATTGTATACTGAGAATCCATTTTAAGCATATCAATATATAAAGAAATGTTATCAGGTACAATCTCTCAGCATTTTTATGATAATGACACAAGAATATTAAAAAAGGTAATTAAAATGGCAAAAAGGCTATTACATAAAAGTTACTTTCCCAAAATAAAAGTAAAGCCGTTTGCAATATTGTTAAGAACTGCACAGGTAAAACAAATAACCCTGAACAGATTCTTCAAAACGTATAACAAAATAATAATCCGCAGATGTTCTAAATGATATAAATAATTTAATTAATTTGTGTTCAAAGATATCCGCAATAAATAATACAATAGAAACAAATAATTTTTACACACAATAAACTATATTTCTAGAAACCACTGACCCTCTGGTGGTGTACAATGTAATAATTGGTCTAAAAAATAGAAAATCTGTCGGAGAGAATGAAATACCTGCGAAGCTCTATATGTTGCAGATATTCTTTCTGAGCCATTGTCTCATATTATAAACCAAATGCTATATACAGGCATTTTTTTAGAACAACTTAAAATTGCATTAATGAAAGATATTTATAAGAATGGTGATTAAGCGGGTTAGAAAAACTACAAATTGCATTATTGTCAAATAAGCAAAATATTTGAGAGGATAATATACAATAGACTTATAAAATTTATAGAAAAAAAAAACAAATTAATGTCTGAATCACAGAATGGATTCAGGAAAGGGAAATCAACTGTGCGTGCAATATATAAAGCACTGATCTTCATATTGGATTCACTTAATAACAATAAACAAAAATAGCAGTATGTCTGGATCTGTACAAAGTATTTGATAGTATTGATCATGATTTATTAATAAAAAAAACTAACGGAATATGGTATTGCAACTAATATGATCATATTTAACAAATAGAAAACAATGTGTAATAAAAAGAGACAAAAACGAAATTTTAATAAAATTTAAACTATAAAAAGAGGAGTGCCTCAAGGTCCATCCTAGGTCCTTTACTGTACATTTTGTACTCAAATAACTTGTCTTCTGTTGTTATACAAGAAATCGTACAATTTACTGATGATACATACTACCGTACTATTTAGCGAAATTCCTGAAAATGACATAAAAAAAGAAATGAGATGCCCTAAACTTATTAAACCAATGATTTATGGATAGCAATCTGCAACTAAATCTAATCAAGACACAAATGATAAAATTCTCATATGTATCTCAAGATAAAACTGTAATCACCTTTGATAACAATAATATAGAAAATAGTAACACCGTAAAGTTTTTAGGAATAAGCTTAGACGCTAGGTTAACCTGGAAATCACATATTGGCAATCTAGCACGAAATATGGCTCAATACTGTTATGCACTGAAAGTGGTGGCACATTTTGTTAATGTGGAAGCGGCTTTTACTACTTATCATGCATATATCCATTATCCAGTCCCATGTCAGATATGGAATTATATTTTGGGCAAATTCTAGCGATGCACATAGAATACTAAAATTACAAAAGAAATGCATAAGATATGTACTTAATATGAGAGAGAGATAGTTGCAGACAAGTATTTCGCGATAAGAAAATACTAACGTTATTAGGCTTATACATTTTTGAGGCTGTAATTTTTGTAAAAGAGAATGATATGCTTTTTAGAACCTTAGAGCATGAGTACAACATCAGAAATAAATGTAATTTATGCCTTAATACGATCAATTACTCCTATATACAAAAAAATGTTGAATTCTCAATCATAAAAATATATAATAAGCTATCTCTCCAACAGAGAAATTTACCTCTTAAAAATTTAAAATGTAAACTAAAGCAAATACTTTTCAAAAAAAGTTTACTATACAATAGAAGAATATATCTCAGATGAAAATTTTTTCTTATAAAACTTTTTATGTATAAATATATGTCGATTGTCAATTGTCATTATCTTTTAAAGTGTCAATATAATAATATAATAATAATAATAATAATAATAATAATAATACCGGAGGGGTGCAAAGGACCGGCAACCTCCACGTTGGTGCACCCTGGACAGGCAGAGGCAACTCTGCCTGACTAATGCCGGCCGGGAGTACCAGGGCTAACCACCCTGGTACTCTTACTGCTATGGGTTCCTTACAACCTAAGAAGGGCCCCTCACAATCGACCTCAATCGGATGGAGGTCAAGGGCAGATGGGAGGGGCCTTACCGGACGGTCCAAACGATGACAACACCGCAATTGTACATGGACGCTTTAAGTGGACGAGGGAACTAAAGGATGACTTGCTGACCTGCCGCGAGAGTAGCGAACCTGAGCGAAGGGCATACATGGCGCGATTGCATGCACTTTGGTGCGAAATGCATCCAGAGCATCGCGCTTTCTCTCAACAACACCTGAGAGATCAAGTATCCTTCCTGCTCAGGACAGGTTACGTAAGGGCACCCCGTCAGCTGGAAGAACTGCCAGCCGCAGTCTCACCGCGGCAATTACCAGCTGATGGGGAATATCCATTAGAGTTCACCGATGTAGACTTAAGGACAAGGGTTAGCCTTAACACCAAGGCTAACCTAAAGCCACAAGACCTGACTAGAATGGACGCCGTCATCGATGAGGAAATTCCGGAAGATGCAGACATCTGGCAAATCAACTGTGCCGTGTACAACGCCGCGAAGCAACTCGTCCCCCGTGAGAGGTCAACCAATCACGGGGTCGAGAAAGCCAAGCGGCGTGTACAAAAAATCGAGGGCAAGATACAGTCGGCCAGACAACACGCTTCTCGGATCCAGAGTGTGGTGGAATATAAGACGACTGGTAGAGTTTTTACTCCCCAGAGTCCGGCGCATAGCAGCCGGATTAAGACGTCAACACCATACTCAAAATCTGACAGTGATGCTTACCATCAAGCAGCACTGTCTAGATAGGATCCGAGCGCTCATGACGATAAAGAAAAAATTGAAGAGGCGGGTGAGGAGTATGGAACAAAATAATTTGTTCCGTACGAATCCTTCTCGCCTCTTTCAAGAGCCACAGCGTGTTGTCGAGAATCCGCCGACTGTAGAAGATGTCGAAACCTTCTGGAAGGGAATCTACGAAACGACGCGTCCATTCAATAGCGACACTCCATCAATTGCACACTTCGAGGCTCTGTGTCACAGATATATTGAAGAGCCAGGAGAAGTGTGCCCGGCAGTCACTACGGAGGACGTCCAATAAGCACTTGTTGGTACCAAGAACTTCGCTGCCCCGGGCCCAGACGGCATTAACAACTGGTGGTGGAAGAAATTTCCTTCCACTCACCGCCGTCTGGCGCGAGTTTTCAACTCATGGTTGAACGAGGGGCAGCAGATTCCGGACTGGTTCGTCGAGGGACGTACTGTGCTTATCCCCGACCCGAGGCATTATAGGCCGATCACTTGCCTCAACTCCTGCTACAAGATATTTACACGTATCTTGTATGCTAGGACACTGAGGTCTGTTGATCCGGTCTTCCAGCAGATACACGAACAGCGTGGTGCCAAGAAGGGAATGGCAGGTTGCAAGGACAGCCTGCTGATAGACCGCTGTATTACACAGGATTCTGTGCAATACAAGCGGAATCTATCGATGGCCTGGATTGACTACCGCAAGGCATTTGATACAACATCGCACGAGCTATTGTTGTACTTACTCGAATGTCTTGCGGTACCAGCACCACTAGTGAGATGCATAGAACAGCTGCTGCCGCTCTGGAAGACCCGCCTCACTATAACATCCGGTGCACAGCGGGTCACGACAGAGCAGGTGGCATTTAGGAGAGGAGTTTTCCAGGGTGACTCCCTGAGTCCTCTCCTCTTCTGCATCTCACTGCTGCCGTTGTCTGTTGGGCTCCGCCAAACCCGCGGATATCAATGTGGGCCACCCAGCGACCGGAGGCATAAGGTCACCCATCTATTTTATATGGATGACCTTAAACTTTATGCCTCCGGAGAGCGCGAACTACAAAACGCTCTTAGGGTGGTCGAAGAATATACGCGGGTAATTGGTATGGAGTTCGGGTTGGACAAATGTGCAGTCGTCCACCTCAAAAGAGGACGATGCGGGGAATTGCCTGAAGATGCGCAGCTCGCAGACGGAAGCATCCTAAGACATCTGGATGCCGGAGAGACCTATACATATCTAGGTGTGCAACAAAGGCACATCCAGGATGTATCACAAATAAAAGGGTCTCTCCGCGGCAAGTACAGACACCGCCTCCGAAAGATTTGGTCTTCCTAACTTTCGGGGAAGAACAAGGTGTCTGCAACTAATATGCTTGCCGTTCCGATTCTGCTCTACTCCTTCGGAGTTGTAAAGTGGAGGGTAGATGAGCTGCGTCAATTAGACAGAGATACCCGCAAGATGATGAATATTCACAGAAGTATTCATCCTAGATCGTCCGTTCCTCGTGTGTACCTCCCACGTCAACGGGGGGGCCAAGGACTCTTGAGCCTGGAGTGTACGCATGGCAGAGTAGTTCTGAGTATGGCATGTAACATCCTCAGGAGCTCAGATCCCCTCTTGCGGTTCGTAAAACATCACGAAACTGTAGGAGTGGGAGCAGGATTGTTCAAGGCAGCAAAAAGAGCCGCAGATGAACTCGGTCTCGCATTTGACATCGGACGAGGAGGCCGGCGAGGTGCTGATGTTGAGTCAGTCACCGAACTTCAGCCAAAACGTCTGAAAGCCCGAATCAGAGCTGCCGAAATGGAAAATCTGTTTCGGCAGCATGTCGATAAACCCCAGCATGGCGTCTTCTATAAGAACATAGAAACACTGGGTTTATCGACCAGGCTGACATTCGCCTTTCTAAGGTCAGCCGGGCTTAAGTCAGAGACCGAGGGATTCATTATGGCCTGCCAGGATGGTGTTATCAACACCTTGGTCTACCGTAGCCGCGTGTGGCGTGTAGAGGTTCCTGATATCAACTGCAGGACCTGCCATCAGGCGCCGGAATCGCCCATGCACTTACTTTCTGCATGCCCCATATATGAGATTTCGGCCTACATCCACCGACATAACGCGGCTTTACGAGTATTATACTACCATCTAAGGCACTCGTACGGAGTAGACCAGATACCAGTGCTGCCTTACGTCCCCGGAGATTGAGTCCGTTGTCGAGAACGAGAAATGCCGGATTTACTGGAACTACTCGTTCCCGACTGTCAGGCTAATCCAAGCCAACAAGCCTGACATAGTCCTCCTCGACCATCAACTCAAGGTGATGTATGTCTTCGAGTTCTCGGCACCTGCGGAGAAAAACATCACCTTGAAGGAGGAGGAGAAACGGACCAAATATCGCGATCTCCGGTACGAGCTCCAAGTGCTGTACCCAGGCTACTCGGTAAAGGTGGTCGTCCTTATAATCGGAGTACTCGGAGGGATAAAGCCTACGCTGCTCTCGGAACTGAAGAGCATACCGGCCTGCCAAAAATCAGCTGAGTGGCTGGCAGGCCAAATGCAGAAGGCGGTCATTCTTGGTTCTCTCCGTCTGCTTGGGGCACATATTTCTGGTATCTACAGTCACTAACCCTGCGGGATATGTTACAAAAAAAAGAAGTGTAATTATTATTTTAATAGTATATATGATCATACATAATGTGATAAACAAAACATAGTTAAGGGAAGAGAAAAAAGCTCATAAATAATAAAATTATGTAATATTGCTAAGCACTCTACCAGATAGTATTATGTCTTTGACGTGTCTTCTGAGAGTAACACCTTGTTGGGAGTCCTTGATATTCTGGTGTATCCTGTTAAATATACTGACTGCACTGTAAGAGAATCCTCTTTCAAATAAAGCAGTTTTGTATTTGGGCACTCTAAATAAATTACAGTAGTGAGTGGAACATTGATATTTGTCATCACCAATTACAAGCTTATTAAATAAATATTTAGGTAGTTGGGTTTTAATAATTTTGTATATAAAGCATGCCATATGAATCTGAAATCTTTCATTTAAGTTGAACCATTTGGTTTCTAAGAATTTACTGGATATGTGATCGAATTTACGGAGATTAAAACAAAATCTTACACGAGCATTTTGTATTTTTTTGTATGCTTTCCTTGTCTCTATTTGTTAAAGCAGGCCAGTAAACTATATCATAGTAAGTAATATTAGAAAGAATTAAAGATTCGCATAATTTCAGTTTCACATCCACGCTTAGATAGTCTCTATGCATATAGAGTAATTTTAATTTTGCACAAAATTTTTGTACTATATGGTCGACATGTTTAGAGAACCTGTTTTGTAAAGGCCAAGATTTTTAGAAGATGCACTAGAGTTTAAAACTACATTGTTAAGCTTAATTTGAAAATTAAGTTAAATTAACATATACACATATAATATTATTTAAGGTGTTTAGGTAGGTATTTTATATCGTAAGATGTTATATACAATTTTTTGTTTTTGTACATTGTTTTATACAATTTTAGATGTTAGCTGTGTGGTTTTCTCTCTATACTTGTTTTTGTATTTGTGTGCTGGTTTTTTTTAATCTTACCTTTATATATAATTTCTAATATTAAATTGCTTTTGACACGTTCTACTCCTATTGTGTAAATTGTATTTATTACAGAGGCACAAATAAAGATTTATCTATCTATCTATCTAATATTGACATTGCCAAGGAAAAAAACATCGCTACTAACAGGCAAGCATTTAGAGTAAGAGATATCAAGTTCATCTAAGAACGAGTTACAGTTGAAGTTGGGAGATCTATAAATAACTCCGCATATAATTTTCCTATATTTCACAAATAAATTAATCCAAAGCTGCTCAATATTGCTACTGGTTTCTATACAATCGAATTTTAAATAATTGGCAACATATAGTCCAACACCTCAATTCCTAGTTTTTGGATCTCTACGTAAAAAAGTATAACCATTTAAGTTAATAGAATCAGAAGATACACTTGTTCCAAACCAGGTTTCAGTCACAGCGATATTATCCCACTATGATTCAGTTACAAAATTTTTGAAATGTTTGAAATTTGATCTGACTAGGTTAGGTTTGTTGTGAGTGGGACTCAGTAGACCCTCCACTGCGGCCATCAGCAGGCCTATTTTGGCTCACGCCTAATTATATTTCACCCAATAAGTTCAGTCTCTTAATGAAACTGATAACTTTATTGGGTGAGAATGTGTCCAGGTCCTCTGGTAGCAGTTGCCCTTTGCCAAATATTGAGAATCGGATCCTCTCCACAGTGGGACAGGTGCATAAAATGTGGTCTGCCTTCTCATCATCGTCCAGGCATAGACGGCACTCGGCGTTTTCCGCTAGTCCGAGTTTATGCAGATGATAGTTTAGTCGGCAGTGCCCGATATATAGGCCTGTTAGAGTTTTCAGGTTTACCCTGTTTAACTATAAAAGTTTCTTAGCTCTTGATTTCAAAGGGTATTTTATAGACGCCTTCGATTGAACTAATCCTGGTAAATCTTGCCAATACTGGAGAGTTTGCCTTTCAGCCCAGTTTGAGATAGCCATCTTGGCAGTACTTGAGGATATGTCAAGTATTGGTTCTGGTCCGATGAATCGTGATCCCGCTCTTTCTCTGGCTAAGGAGTCCGCTATTTCGTTACCTTCCATACCAGAGTGGTCGGGTATCCAGACCAGAGTCACTTTGTTGTTCTTGCTCAAATGATTTAGAGCTTTCTGACAGTTCCATACCGTTTTGGAGTTACACCGGTAGGAGCCAAAAGCTTTTATAGCTGCTTGGCTATCTGAGAAAATTTTTATTGATCTGCGTGTAAGGCATATATTCCAGCCTTCGTACACACAGTTCAATGGCATGAACCTCAGCCTGAAAAACAGTTGCATGAGTACCTAGGCTTGAGAATATCCTCACCCTTGGTCTGTAGCTATGGAATCCGGCTCCTGTTCCCTCGGGAATTTTGGAGCCGTCTGTAAACCAACAACTGTCTGCATTCAGTAGGTCGGCTTTATTCCGATCCCACTCCTCTCTTTCTGGAGAAAGGATGTTGAAGGTCAGCTCGTAGTTGGTCATGGTAGGCATAGTATCCGAGGGCATTCCCAGGACGCTGAGATTCTCTATGTCATCCAGCAACCTGTTCCGCTCCATGATACTAGTCTGCGGCATATTAATGGCCACTTGTTGCAGTCTGTAGGTTGCCCACCTGGCCTCTCTCTCCAGATATAAATGAAGAGGGGGTAAATCCATGAGGATTTCCATTGCAGCTGACGGTGTGGTGCTAATTGCTCCCGTTATGGTCATTCATGCTAATCTCTGCAGTCCAGAGAGTTTGGATTTGGCCGTCCGTTGTAATCCTTTCGGCCATCAAACAATGGATCCGTATGTTATCATTGGTCTGATGACCGTGATATAGATCCAGTAAATTTGTTGGGGACCCATGGCCCAGGATTTGCCACAAATACGACGGCATGTCCATAGGGACAGCTTTGCTTTGTGGATTACCTTTTCCAGATGGGAGTTCCAATTAAGTGATTTATCCAGTGATCGGACATTAATATGAATAAATTTAATTTTTTTTTTCAGTATTGTTAGAGTATTGTGTCTATTATACTAAGGTATTTTTACAAAAAAAGAAAAACTGGATAAATAAATAAAAAATAATAAGTAATATATATTTTTCACCTCAACCTATAACAACTTCCGATATTATCATCATTGAAATTTGTATCAATCTTTTCATTGACTGTTTTCACAATCAAATTAATATCGTGGTTTTGATCCCTATCTGTACGTTTGGTTTTCGGAACTCCATAAATTACTAAATTGTTACCTTGATATTTTTATTCCAGTTGATCAATCTTAATTTCAAGCGATTTCACATTTTTCTCATATTCCTTGATTTGTTTTTGAATAATTGCTGGTAACTTTTCAGACATGATGCCAACAAGTTTTATTAAAAACTCGTCAGAAGAAAGTGTTTGTTCTCAAATGTACTGAATTTGTGCATCACTTAATTTATTTTCTCTTTCATGTGTACCTCTAGTTTTAATACCTACCTAGTTTAATAACAATAAAATTTTAATGTTTGCAGAACTACCAATTAAACGTCTACTCGCTATAAATACACATTGCCAATGTAGTAGATACCCTGAAGGTATCTCTCCTCAGTCGCCCAAACACCTCAAACTGCTCTAAGAAGTAGTAGGATGTTTCTGTGTTCTCTCTGCATCCTGGCCATATAGGATCTTTCTCAACACCTATAAGTAACAGATGTCTTCTAAGTCCTGTCAGAACTTTGATTAGATGATTCGGATTTTTTTGACACCAGCCTGATAACCAGGCTGGCTATAATTTGTTTGGCTCTAATACAAAGGTTCAAGCTTGTCTGCAGTCGCTGCTTAACTTCGAGTGCGTCTTTAATGTCCCATAAGCCCACTCATTGAGGGTCGTAGTGACCTGGCTCTTTATGATACCCCAAATAGGTTCAGCTCCAAAACAAGGCACCTCGGTTCCAAGTCTAGGACATAATTCCTTTTTGAATTCACTTCTAGCCGGCTTGTATTCATAACATTCGGATTCTGTCTTTCTCTTGATAGCTTGATTTTGAGTGGGTGGGCCACCCGTCTTAGTCATCAAGTGACCTATTTACCAGCGTGTCCTCACTCTCGCCGCCTTGATGGGACAGGCTTCCTCATATAACATGACTATGTGGCTTCCCAGGCTAACAACTTCTTGATCTAGCGTGCTGAGATTTCTTCTTATTTACAATGATTTGTATGAAATTGCAGAACTTTAATTTAAAAGCATTCTGAAAATAGGCTTTCAGATTATAATGCAAATTTCTCTGTTACTGAGATATTTAAAAATTTTAAAAAATCGTTGTTTTCCCTGATGAAAATTTAAAAAAAGTTTTCTTAAGAAAAGTAAAAAAATGTATATGGGGAGGAAATATAACAAATACTTGTTAAGTTATTCTTTAAGAAATAGTAAAATGATGATTTTTTAAAAATTAATTGATTTTTGATTTGTTTCAAATACTTTTGATTTTTTTCAATCTTGGTATAAATTATCTTCTTGATGTATAGGTAACATGTATATTGTATATTTCTCTTTTTTAAACAAGTGGATGTTTAGTATAAACAAATTTTTTATATTTCTTCAATTATTTCAGTGAAATACATCATGTACTTAAGCACAGCTATCCAATGTTTAAGAGTCTTTTGAAATCACAAGAGGTGAGCCAGGAATATAGTGATGTAGTGAAAATTTGTAATATTTTGAAAAAGTATGTTTAACTGTATAGATATTTGTAATTAGATTAGTTTAGTTTAGAAAATATATTATTGTTGAAACTATGTAGTTGAATGTTTGTTACAGAATGTGGTGATATGTAATATTTCGAAAAACTGTATGATGAAAAGTTGTTGTGTATTAGAGCTGCTTTCTTTCGACTCTGGTCACAGAATCATAACACGTTTTGATCCGAAAACAACCAATAGAAGTTGAGTAATTAACAAATACTTTATTGCTATTGGTGCTTTTTGGATCAAGATCTAATTTCTTAGGGCGAAAGAAAGCAGCTTATGTTAGCCTAATTAAGGAATATAAGTGTGAAAATGTAGTTTTACTATAGAGTAAACTAATCATTTTTAGTGATATTAATTTACTATCTATTTATTGGTGTTCACTTGTTGTGTACTTGTTAAATTGCATAATATTAAATTGAATTTGTTTTAAATTTTTTCTGATGTTTCAAATATAGTTGTAATGAATTCCAACTTTGTACTAACCTAACTTCATATCAGGAAGTCGAGGTGTCGACATAATATAGACAAATGTGGACACATTTTTGTATTCATATGCGAAGCTAGTCATGATTAGTGTATAACTAATATTTAAAAAATTAAATGTTAGGTTTTTGAATATCTAAAACTTTCTTCATTTTTGGAATGTTTAAATTTGTGCTGGAACATAAGAAATTGTTGAAGGTGACATAAGCACTTCTAACTCCTTTTTTTATCAAAACTTTAATCCAATGACTTTCAGTTTCGAGCTAGTGATTTTATTCTGACTTTGATCCACACCGACCTACCATTGCAAATAATAAGTACCGGTAATAATTTATTGGCAGAGTGTGCACTATTAAAATTTCCTATCAAGGTTTTTAAATTAGTATCTATTGATCAGTGACTGCAGTGGCAAAGGTTATGTCTGTTTTTAGTAGTGATGGGTGAGTGGTCACGATGTTTCCGTGACTGACCGGATCATCGTGACCGGTCAAAATGGGTCACGAAACCGGTCATTTTTTAAAATGAAAAACACTGCCATTGGATGTGTCATAATTTTCTCATCAAAATGGTTATGATACTTATATAAATGGGGCTTATGTTGAGGAATATTATGCAGATTAGGTTTTTTTTGGTATTTTATTTTTTTTCATATCCGTCTAAATTGAGTTCACCTAAATATTTCTTTCATCACAGATGCTCTCATTGTGCCTTGGTTTTGTTACGAATTTATCCAATGTAACACTTTTGGGAATGAATAATTGCTTCATATTTTTGGGTCACTGGCAATTTTTTTATGAATTTTGTCAAGCGGGTAGCATGTAGTAGTGTAACACGCCACGCCGTCCCCACTCACAAGATCGCTCCTTCACTCGTCTTGGGAGGGCGGGCTGTCAATGTAAGGGTAGCGTAGCTGCCACCAGGTCAGGTAAGTTTAGTTTCCGCCTGACCTCGGAAATAATAAATTTAATCAACAACAAAAATAAAACTTAAGATGTTATTTAAGAAAAGGCACCTTCGGAGGGCAAGAGCCCGGCCACGGCTTATATGCGTGGTCTTTTAGGGTGAAAATGAGATGAGAGAAATAAATAGTTGTCTTTGTAAGAAAAATAAGTATATTAACTAAAGCAAAATAATATATGTAGTTACAGGTTAAAAATGAATAATTTAAATATATTTAACTAGGCTAAACAACTTGGTTACCTGCCCAAAAATGGTTACATAGGAAAACTTTAAAATTTCTATACTGACATAAAATTAAAAAAAAATAATATAGTTACAGGCCTAAATTAACAATTCAATCCTTAAACACACAAAGCACTAACAAAACAGCGCCTAAATTTAAGGAGGTAACCAGTTTCATAGTACGTTCAAAATTCTAGTGCTGGAAAACAAACCTAGCAAAACAACAAACAAACAAAAAATAAAAGCACAATCCTTAAGGGAAAATTATTCTTGTACGTTAACGACATAAGCAATGGTTAGTATATATATATATATATATATATATATATATATATATATATATATATATATATATATATATATATATATATATATATATATATATATATATATATATATATATATATATATATATATTGTTTACGCAATAACTAAAGATTTGTTGTTAATTGCGGTGTTTTTTAAATAGTGAACTGTATGGTGGTTAAATAAAATAAAGATGACAAAAGGGACTCACCTCTATCCTATTATTAGTTTACCTGCTGGTATCCTGTTAGGGATAGGGGTACAAGGAATCAGGTTCCAGAGATTTCACACCACTCACTCTAGTTAAATTGTAAGGGATTTCGGTACTTAATTCATTTATTTATTATGCACTGTTCAAATAAAGGTAGGTAGATTAGTTATTAAATGAAATTCTTTTATCATTCGAACGCGAATCTGCTTGCTCAAGAGGTGCACTAGAAGTGTCGCCCGATGTCAACTATGGGCAGTAATTATAATTAAATTAAAATTGAACCAGGGCGCCAAAACATCCTGGGGGGGCGCGGATTGAATTTTAAATTCAATGCTAAAAATATGACACACTTAAATATACGGTAATAATAATATTAATTAATGATTGTATTGTTAATAATTTTACAAATACACTAAAAGATCTTACGAAAAAAATGAAAATTAAAGTGGAAAACAAAATAAGAAAAAAAATAATTAAAATTATTGAGTAGGTAACGGACATAGTTTGATGATAGGCCGAATATACGTACCATTCTTGGTTTTGATGGACGCGACACGTGCAATACCGTCATTTCCAGGATGCAACTTTTCAATGACGGCTAGTGGCCATTTTAGAGGCGGAATATTATCCTGCATTACAACCACTAAGGTACCTACCACTACAGGGTTGGAATCAGTGTTCCATTTTAAACGGGTTTGTAAAGTATGTAAATACTCCAAGTGCCATCTTTTCCAGTAATGTTGCACGATAGCATCTAAAAGTTTGTATCTTGTCAAATGGTTGTGTTTCTAAAGAATGATCTTCCGATGGAAATGAATTTAGTGGCGACCCATAGATAAAATGTGCAGGCGTGAGCACAGACGGATCATTCGGATCGCTACTTAAAATGCATAATGGTCGAGAGTTCAATAGGGCTTCAATTTGCGCGAGTACGGTACTGAACTCCTCGTACGTCAGAACTTGCACATTAATGACTCTAGTTAAGTGTGTTTTTACACTTTTTATATTCGCTTCCCAAATACCTCCGAAATGGGGTGACGAAGGGGGGTTAAATTTCCATTATATTTTATGAGTAAAAAGTTCACGTTGAAAGGCATCCTTATATTCGCGAGAATTAGTTAATTCGTAGATTTCGTCAAGTTTTCTTTTAGCTCCGACAAAGTTGGTACCGTTGTCAGAGAATAAAGTGGCACAGTTACCACGTCTAGATATGAATGGCTTAAAAGCGACTAAAAATGAGTCTGTGGAAAGGTCAGAAGCGAGTTCCAAATGTACCGCTTTAGTAGCCAAGCAAATGAATAAGCAAACATACGCTTTTTGAACTTTAATACCTCTACGTCGACTTAAAGTGATTTGAAAACTGCCTGTATAATCCACCCCGGTAGACAAAAAAAGCGTTAGCTTGACTGACCCTCTCAATGGGTAGATTAGACATTATTGGATAGGTTGGTTTAGGAGTAATACGAAAACAAGAATTGCACTTCCAGGTGCGTTGGCGTATTATATTTCTGGCGGATAGAATCCAGTAATTTTGTCTTAATAATGAATGCAATAAATGCGCTCCTGTATGGGAGAATAGTTTATGATTATAGTCTACAAGTAGAGTAACGAAGGGATCAGACTTAGGCAACAAAATAGGATATCTTTTATCAAAACAAAGGGTACTGTTAGCTAATCTTCCCCCTACCCGAATTATTCCTTCATGAATAAATGGATTAAGTCTGCGTAAAGGAGGGGGTAATGGTTTATTTTCTAATATGGTTTTATAATGGCTGCTAAAGTGGCGTTGTTGTACTGCTCGAATCAACATTAGTTCGGATTTCTCAAAATCAGCTTTTATGCGATTTCTATGGGGTAAGATCTGAGCAAATCTCAAAACATAAATCGTAGAGTGGAGTAACTTAGTCCAAGATGAAAAATATTCAATTAAACCATACAAAGGTGATATGTCTGGCTTTAGGACGGACAATAGGACACATTCGTCTTCTAAACTAATCTGATCGACGTTAGGGGTTTTATTCAACGGTTTAACAGGCCAGTCCGACGAGGGTAGTTTTAACCACGTGGGACCGGATAGCCATGTCGAGTGGTTTGTTATACCTAGAGGTGTAAGACCTCTCGACGCGCAATCGGAAACATTTTCTTGTGTAGGTACAAAAAACCAGTGAGGCGGTGACAAGAAATTTTTAATTTTAGATACTCGATTCGAAACAAATGGTTTCCATTTTCGAGTAGTGGAATGTATCCAGTGAAGGGTTATCATAGAGTCACAAAATGCATATATTTCATTGACTGGTTTACGAAGATTATAGGTTTCTTGGACATGGGCTAAAAGTTGAGCTAACAACGTAGCTGCACAGAATTCCAAGCGAGGAAGTGATATTTTAGAATTAGGACTAACTTTCGATCGAGAACAGAGCAAATTCACGTTTACATTACCCGAGTCGTCCGCGGTACGCACATAAATAACAACAGCATAGGCATTCATGCTGGCGTCGGAAAAACCGATTAAACTAACTGAAACCTTTTCAAATATAAAAAGATGACGTGGTATTTGGAGTGCGTTTAAACAATATAATTCCTTTTGGAATTTAGTCCAAGCATTGGATATTTCTACCGGAGCTACTTGGTCCCAATCAAAATTTAGACTCCATAATTTTTTTATTAACAATTTGATAAAAAGAGTAATGGGCGACAAAAACCCTAATGGATCAAAAATCCGAGCAACGCAAGATAATAAATTTCGTTTAGTACAATGAACTAGTTGGAAATTTAATTTAAACGTAAATCTATCAAGCTAAGGATTCCACTGTAGACCAAGTATTTTTAGGTTAGTTTTATCAAATTCAATCATTTTGGTTGATTTCAAATGACTTGGGATTTTGTCTAATAATTGTCTGGAATTTGAAACCCATTTTAACAAGGGAAATCCACCGGATTGGAATAAGTTTACTAATTGACTATGTGTTTCATACGCACTTTCAACGTCTGGAACGCTTGAAATAACGTCATCCATATACATATCCCGTTCTACACATTCGACGGCTTTTGGATATATATCTCGTTCAGATTCAGCTAAAAACTTTACTGTCCTTAAACTTAAATAGGGGCTAGAACGGACACCAAATGTGACAGTGTTCAATTCGTAGACAGAAATTGGATCTTTAACATTAAATCTCCATAATATTCTTTGATATGGCCTATGACAATCTACTACGTTAATCTGTCTATAACATTGTTTAATATCGGCGTTTATTGCTACGGGGTGCAAACGAAAGTTTAATAGGATAGTAAAGACGTTATTTTGCAATTTCGGACCGGTATAAAGGATATCATTTAATGATACGCCACTGGTGGATTTCATACTTGCATCGAACACTACACGACAAGGAGTAGACGTACTCTCCGGTTTATACACACAATGGTGCGGGATAAAATATAAGGACATGCTATTACTTTGTTCTTTTGGAACTAACGACATATGCCCCTGATCTAGATAATCTTTAAATATTAAACTATAAGTTTGTCTACGGTCAGGGAATTTTTCTAACTGCTTTTCTAAGGCAAATAATCTTTTTTCGGCTAACGAGTAGGAATCACCTAAATAAGATGGGTCTAACTTAAAGGGTAACGAGACGGTAAATCTCCCATTGCTATCGCGGCTAACAGTTTCGACGAATAACTGTTCACAAATGTTATCTTTATTGTTTGGAATGGGGGGATATAATTGTCGATTTCAAACATTTTTTCTACTAAAGAATCTAAGGTTAGAAGAGTGCAAAAGGATTGGTTTAAATCGACGGCGTTACTACAGTCGGCAGGGCCTAAAACTAAGTACCCTAGGGTGGTTTGTATAGCGGTTGGACTAATTTTTGTTCCCGTTACTTTATGAGTACCTAGTATGTCGGCAAACAACGAAGCTCCAATAAGCCCGTCAATATTGCTAGGAATATTAAAGGTGGGGTCTGCCAAGGGCAGATATTTTAAATGGTTATACGAATCAATATCTAGGGTGGACTGGGGTAACTTCCCACTAATCCTGTCAATTATCAAGGCTTCAAACGGATATTTGAAGTTTGGGTTTAGATTCGAAAAAATAGTTGCACAGGTGCGGCCTTTAATTGGCTTTTCAAGTTCACCTATTGCAACAGCGTGGGTATTTAATTTGGTGTATGTCAAACCCAATTTGTTGCAACAATCAACAGTTAAAAAGTTTGACATGGATCCATTATCAACAATGACTCAAATAGTTTGTTCTTTATTCCATTTGTCAATTATTTTGACAATAGCGGTGCTCAATAAAATTGTTTTTGAACGATCTTGAGATATGAAAACACTGTTAGCGCGTGAAACAGGGGGAATTTTCCGACAAACTATTACTAGTGCTAGCCGGTATCATTGAGACAGTAGGCTGGTTAATTTTATTAACAGAATTATTATTAGGTCGGTGTAATAACGTGTGATGTTTCATTTTACAAACGGTACAATGATATTGGGATGGACAATTCGAAACCATATGTTTGGCTGAAAAACAATTAATACATAAATGGTTAGCTTTAATCTTTCTAAATCGCTCTTCCACAGAATCAGTCTTAAACACACTACACTCTTTTAGTAAATGAACACCCCTATTACAGGCGATGCAATTTTTTGTATGATGGTTATTCGGATGGTTTACCAAAAAAAGTTTTATTATTTTTTAAACTGTAATTGGCATTGCTGCTCTGATTTGGATTATTAAACCGAAATTTTTCACTTTTGGAAATTATTTTACTTTGTTGGCGAACGAAATCGATCAACTCTTGATATGACGGTATCTCTGAGTTTTTACGAATTAACTCGAAAGAATTTATGGTCTCTTGGGACAATTTTGATAAAGCAATATGGTATAACATGAAATCAGCGAGATTAGGTATATTTAAAATTTTCAAGGCATTGACATTCGGATCAAATTTTTCTAAAAAACCTTGTAAACTACTAGGGTTATGGTTAGGTACATTACGACAATTTAATATTCTATCTAAATATACACTCGACAAGAATTTCTTATCCTGGTAAGTTTTTTTCTAAAGTATTCCATATAACTGGGTAGTTATTCGGAATGGTTTCGACATGACTACAAACTTTTAGTGCTTTACCTGATATGCTGCCTAGCAAATATTGCAACTTCTCTGCATTAGAAAAGTCCGTTCGTACATGTACTAGCTGTTTGAAATTTTCATAAAATAATGGCCACAACATAATATCGGATCCGTCAAATTTTACAAGTTCAATTTTAGGCATGTGAATCCGCGCCTGATCACTTCTCTGACTTCTATCCGCATTCGGCGGGGTTTTAATAAATTGAGCTGCCATATACTCAATATGATCGGTTAAATCCTCAAAGGCTTCAAGGATACTATAAGACGGAGTTTCATCCGGTTTTATTTGTTGTTTTAGGATAATTATTTCGTCGATAAGATTTCTGTACTCTACGATGGTGTTAGAATATGTACTATAGCGGATTTTAAAATTTTCTAATTTTTGGAAATTTTCATGATCTGCCTTCAAAGCTTCGCCAGCATCATAACATAGCTGGACCCGTCTGAAAAGCTTTTCCCGTTTCGAACGAAGCCGATCTAACTTCAATTCATCAGGCGATTTAGACATCTTAATATTTATTTATTTATTGTTTATAAACAAAATTTCGTAGAGTATCAGACTAATGAAAATTCGTATTTAGGTAGTATTTATCACCGGTAGGTAGGTATATATATATATATTAAATTTTCTATAAATCGATAAATCCGCAGAAACCAAATAAAAAAAAAACAAATCCTAACAAAGGAAATGTTAGACGGCTAACATCAAAATGCAATAAATTTTAAGTATGATATTGATCGAATTAAAATATTAACAAATATGAAATTTAATAAGTGGTTCAAATATACGCGCATGTAGTATTTTAATACCTAGTATGAAAAAGTCTTTAAACAGTACAAATGTAATCTTCAAAGGTCAGGTGTAGGAGAACGTAAACAAATGAACAAAATTAACTACTTATTTTTACTTCCTAGTACATATGTACAAAAAGCGGATTGGTTCATTCAACTGTCCAAGGTATGGTCAGCTGATAAATTTGAATTTATCAACAACTAAACTGTAACGAATTATTTTATAGATATACTTATTATATTTTCGTACATTCGTACTATAATATAATATAATAAATACACGATTATTCAAAATATAACACTTGGAAATAATTTACGTAATTTACGAGAGATAGGTAGGTATTATTTTATAGGTATATTATTTTATTAGCTACAAAACCAACAATGGCAGTATTGGCACGTTTTAATGAAAACAAAAAACGGTAACCGATTCGCAAAAAAACTCTTAGATCGGTTTTTTATTTCTTTTTAATAAACTGGTAACAATATTTATTTACTGAATAGGCATAAATAATAAACGAAGTAAGTCTCTAAATCATTCTTTAGCTGATTCACTAATATACAGATGATATAACATTACTTAACAAAGTAATCCTGGCTAGAAGGAACAAATGTTTACGCAATAACTAAAGATTTGTTGTTAATTGCGGTGTTTTTTAAATAGTGAACTGTATGGTGGTTAAATAAAATAAAGATGACAAAAGGGACTCACCTCTATCCTATTATTAGTTTACCTGCTGGAATCCTGTTAGGGATAGGGGTACAAGGAATCAGGTTCCAGAGATTTCACACCACTCACTCTAGTTAAATTGTAAGGGATTTCGGTACTTAATTCATTTATTTATTATGCACTGTTCAAATCAAGGTAGGTAGATTAGTTATTAAATGAAATTCTTTTATCATTCGAACGCGAATCTGCTTGCTCAAGAGGTGCACTAGAAGTGTCGCCCGATGTCAACTATGGGCAGTAATTATAATTAAATTAAAATTGAACCAGGGCGCCAAAAAAAATATATATATATATATATATATATATATATATATATATATATATATATATATATATATATATATATATATATATATATATATATATATATATATATATATATATATATATATATATATATATATATATGTATATATATATATATATATATAATTTGAAACATGCACACATCAGACTCACCCTTTTTTCCCTAATCCGCCCTCTGTCAACAGGGAAAAGTAAAAGTTTCTCCCTTCACTTTTTAGTGGAAACAACCTTCACTCCACTGTCCCACACTTTATTTACTAAACTAAAAAAAATCACGACCAACCCTCTTAACAAAACTCCAAAAGTAAACCTCCCCCTAACACAGAATTTCTTTAGACTAATTATGCTCCGCGCGTATAATCCGGTTTCGAACCGTCGTGCCAACTCCTTAAAAATCACACAAGAAAAATCGCTTTAATCAAAACAACCCCTAATTAACCCTTAGTGTACCGCGCTCTCACGTCTGGCCTCCACCAAACCGTTGGGCCAACTCCCCCGGTTTTTTTTTTAATTAATTAATCCTCTACTTCAAAACAAAAAACACTTAACAACCCTGGATCTACCCTGACAAAAACGCAAAAAAAAACCCACGTACAACACGTCTGGCCACTCTCGTACCGTTGGGCCAACTCTCCGTTTTCTTTCCCTCTCAAAATTTCGTCTCTCTTTCTTTTTTGCTGACTTTAGCAAAATCTTTTCCTTCTAGAAGTTTCCTTATTAAAATCCATAGTAACGAATTCTCCTAGCCAATCATACATGCAGGGACCTCTTCACGCCGCGAGTCAAACTTCCCAAGTTTCTCTCCCAGCATTCTACATTACGTTCCACTTTCTACCCAATTGGTTGCTCAGCAGCATCCTATTGGCTCATTCTAATTTCGCGGCCAGTTTAGCTCCTCCAACAATTCACAGATGCCACGGTCAGTATCAATCCTTGCTGTAATTACGCCTTGACTCTATCCCAAGTTATTTGCTGACAATCCAAAACTGAGGTGTGAGAAAGTTTCTCAGAAATTTTCTCAAGCGCGATAAGAAATTGCTTCGACTGAGCTATGCGGTTATTTCCGGCCGTGGAGTCAAAACATTTTTTTACTAAACTCATATATACAGGGTGGCCCACAAAATAATCATACATATAATGCAATTTAATTAAAATAAAAAAAAAAATCTATTACAAAGCAAGCCTCGCCTTGCTACAATACTTCCCTCTTTAAAAAAGTTTTGGCCTTACTCCTGGCCATAACTTTTAGCTATTAACATCCTAACATTTTATAGTTCACAAATGCTCTTAACCTTCCCTAATAGCATAGAGGGTTTTTCCCTTAACCTAACTTAACCTATGTTTACATGAACATACATGGATCCTTAGTCCTACTGTTTACAAGGATTTCCCGACATCAAAAATACGCACTTCGCGCACAATGCACAACACTTTTCCAACGCAGCTCTTTTTCACCCAACGTTCTACTGCCCTGCTCCATGTACTATGGCTAACCTACAGTAGGCATAAGGGGTAGGGGGTCAAAATGTCTAAAATTTAACTGTCTCATTTCGACTCTGCCTCCGTCCAATGAGGGTTAGTCGATAAGTTCGGGTATACTCGCACTTGGTCCGTATATTCTTCCTCACTCTTATCCCTTCCGTTATTCACAACAGTCTTAAGTCCTTCACTCACGGTTTTTGTGTCCTTTCGTAACTGATTGTTCACCGATTGATGGCGATGAATCACCCACATCGTAAGCGTGTTCCATAGACAGGCTAATAGCGCGATACCTCCTCCAACCGTCTGGTACAAATGTAGTCCATTAATAATAACTCCTATGGCGTACTTAATGATGCGAAATATGACATAGAACCCTATCAGGCCACTCATAAATATTCCTATGTCAGAAAACCAGCCCCACATCTGTTTCATAGTTGAATGTGCCAATTCTTTCATTTCCTCCGGATCAAATATTTTGACGGTTGAAAACCCTTGTCCGCCTGTTTCCATCCCAGCAGCTCGGCTCGTAATAATATTTTCTACTACTTTTCTTTCAATCTCAAAAGCGAGCAATTTTTGTACCTTCCCAATTTCTTCCTGGGTATAAAGTCCTTTTGCTCCCAGTGGTTGAATGGGCTGAAAGTCTATCTTCGGGTATGCCGCAACTTCCAATTCTTTTTGGAGGGTGTTTTACTATTGGGTGTGGAACTAGTCCAATTCACTCTCCCTCAATATGATACAATGGGGGCGTTAAACTGTTACAATCTATTTCCTGCCCGTAATTTTGTAAAATTCTCGTTACAGGTGACATGAACCTGGATTGATTATTCACTAAAACCGGAAGCTCTTGATAGCATCTAGTAGTTCGTCGCACGGTCATCTGCTTGGGTACACACTTTAGGATGTACAATACCTCCCCCTAGTACATGGCCAACATAACCTTCTTTATCTTGTATTAACTGGCTCACTGTATTTGGCGTTATCGGGGCCATCAACAATCGATTTTTTCAATATCTCTCTCTGCATCATACATCTTCTATGTATAGTATCCTCGTACAACATATCTAGACTGCGTTTGTACGACTGTTCAACATATAGGAACTTGCTATTGACATATAGCATCAAGTCGGTATCTTCGGTAAGAAGTACTATAGACGGGTTGAAAATAGCCTCTCTCCCTTCACAGACAAGCAGCTGAGGGTGCTCTGTTTGCCATAATTCTAAATTGCACAATCGGACTTTCTTCACTACCGATACTGCAAACACTTTGGACTCCCTATCCACTACTATATATTGTTCGTTCGTTAATACATTAGTGATCTTTTCGGCTCGCCCATTATAAATTAAACTCAATTGTTCCTCACACACCATCCCTGACTGGTGATCCCACGTACTTTCTCCAGAGGTAGAATCAAAACAATACTGCTCCAAGAATGGGCAGGTTACCCCTCCTTTCAAACTAATTTCATTGTCTTTTAACTTCACCCTCGCGAAGTAATCCATAGTTTGCACTTTTACTGTAGCCGTCACAACTACATTACTCCAGGACCTACCGTTCTCCTGGTAATTAACACCTTCACATCTTCCAGTGTTGTCCACTGACCCAAACAATGTCATGGAAGCCGTGGTAGTCCCATTTAATAATATTTGTCTGATGATTTGCTGATTGATTTTCACCGTTCTATAACGATGAATGTTCCGGCATTCCTCAGCACCGACTTGATGAACATAATTTAGCAGTCCTCCCACCACTACAGAGCTATGGCTATGCATGCCACAGTATGTAATAAGTCGTGTAACGTCTATTAAACACGTCCACACATGTTGCAGTCCTATTTCAGTTCTTTGTACAACCCGTACTTGCACCGATTCACTTGCATACGCCGAACTTGGTTCCGGACACTTCGCAACGTCTCGTAGTGATATTGCCGTAATGTTTGTATTTTCATCTTCACAATCATACCCGATTAACCCCTTTACCTCGTGCCACTGAGACAGCCAAGTACAGATTAC
This sequence comes from Rhamnusium bicolor, assembly GCA_029963845.1. Lineage (NCBI taxonomy): Eukaryota > Metazoa > Arthropoda > Insecta > Coleoptera > Cerambycidae > Rhamnusium > Rhamnusium bicolor. The sequence continues at coordinate 38,783 of JANEYF010000162.1, read as the reverse complement.
CAAAATCGCGGCAACCATCTGCTGATTCATCCTAACCATTATGCCTTCTTAATTTCTCGCCCTTCCAAAATACACAAGTATATAAATAAGACATCAATCATTAACTGTAACATGTCCTAAAATAGAATATTACAAAATTCAAAATTCTTATTTTACCCCTCAGATCTAATGCTTGCATTGGGTCCCAGCAGTGCAACCATTACACCATAAAAAAAAATTGAAAAATATTAAATTATAACTTCATTAAACTTTTCTGCTCAACTTCTTATCCCAACCCTGAAGGAATACTTACTGACACTCCAGTAATTAAGGCATACCAGCCATATATTCTTATATATCACCCTTAATTGAGTCAATCACTTACTTTCGGTAATTACAAAGGTCCTACTGGACTAGATCCCAAAAAAAAAAAAAAACACCATAATTTAACTTACTCCAAACACCGCATTTCATTGAGACAAAATACCCCGCGGTCACTAACTATTCAATAGCATTTACTCTATATCTAAGGTAATCCCCCCAATGGGATAAAAAAAAAAACACCATATAACAACTTGGTCGAGACCCCGCATTTCATAAGGCAACATACACCGCGGTTACTAACTACTCAATAACACTATACAATCGCTTAACTACAAAATAGAGATATTTACAAATTGAGCCTATCCGGAGGCCGTCGCGTTCGCGTAGACCTTCGCAGCGGTACCTGAATTTCCGCAGTGGGTATCTCATCGTCCACTACCGTATCTTCACCTTCCCTTATAACGTCTTGTACAGTTTCTATATCTTCTTCTGTGTTGTTATAGACTTCCACCCATTGTGGAAAGACCGGCTTCCAAGTCTGTTGAGTGTTCTCATCTACGCTCACTTCATCCTGATCGTTCTTCTCCTCCTCGGACTCTGTGTCCTCTTCGCTGCTTATGCTTCCTTTTTGGTAAAATTTCTTCAACCGGTTAATATGAACTACCTGCTCCTCTCGGCTTCCTACCTTCCGTATCTTATAGGTTACCGGTCCGACGACATCTATTACTCCTTTCCATGGCTTAACAAGCTTCCTAGATAGTCCCTGTTTTGCACTCACGTCTTTCATATAAACAAGATCTCCTTGTCCAAAAGTCCTCCTTTCGGTCTTTTTGTTAAATCTGGTGATCCGTGTACCTTTTTACCTTCTCCGTCTTGGTTCCAGCATCAAGATGAGACAAATTAAAATCTTCTATCCATTTATCGTTGGACACATCAATTTGACAAATAGTCTTGGTCTTTTCTTCCATTTCAAGCGCTTCTTCCCCACTAATTGCTCTCCCAATCTTCTGCCCTTTTCTTATGTTCACCTCCTTCCAGGAAAAGTTTATAATCCTAACTGGTATAATGTCCTTATTGTCGATAACTGCCCACGGCACATGAGCTTCCTTGTTACCTATTTCTACTGGTTCGCAGACCAATACTTCCCCATTAAATTGTCTTTTCAGCCTTCCCAGGCACATAACTTCTGTTCTGGGTGGTATAATAACCTCTTCTATAGATAATATTCCCGTCTCCATTCTATCAGTAGACTCCGCTGGTACCTTAATCTTCTTCTCGCATCTTCTGTTGGGCTCATCCCCTCTCACCATAGATAGTTTTTCCATCAATTCGACCAAGGCATTTTTCAGACTTCCCACTCTGTCTTGAAGATCCTTAATTTCTGGTTGTCTAACTTCCTCCACCTTTTCTACATTTTTCTTATCCTCATCTATGCCTTTTAAAGTCACCCGGTGTTCTTCCTTAATTTCTTCCAAGACCTCCAGATTCCTGGCTACTTTTTCCTTATTATTGACGTCCTTTGTCCCGTCCACACTACAATGCACTTGAGCGTCCACTGTTATCTGATTCTTTTTAGTCATTTGATTCTTTTTATTTCCTACGCCTTTATAAAAATTTTCCACTTCCTGTAGCCAGCTCTCCCAAGGACTTCCTTTTTCCACTTCTTTTTCGTCCATATTCGTGAGGACTTCCCTCTTAGGATTCATCAGAGTATTTCTCGTAGCCGCGGGTAGTTGAGCGGCTAGTACAATTTCCACAGGTTCTTCAATACCTTGTCCTGCCAAACTACCAAAAGATCCTTCCAACACATATTCTCCACATATTTCGACGGCCGGTACTAGACCACAACTAATAATCACGTTATGTGCTGCCAAGAAGTCTCTTCCTAACAGTATGTCGACTTCCGTTTGACTTCCAAATATTTCGTCCTCACATACAATAAAATCGCCTCCAACTTTAGTCTTGGTAATAGGTGTCTCAAGGTTTACATGGACTATACCATACGTGTTGAGTGGATGGCCGGTAATTCCGGTTAATGTCCTTTCCGTGCACTCTTCTAGTCGTAGTGATTCTTCCATCGCCGTTCTATATTTCATTAAGGAGACCGCTGCCCCAGTATCGACTAAACATCCCCGCGCTTTACCATTAAGCTGCAAGGAAATTATATAAGGCATTTCTGTTCCTTCCTCTACCGTACTAAGCGTTGGTATCCCTGATACAATTTTCCTCTTCCACATTCTATAATAGCTTTTCTGACTCTCCGGTGTTCCCATAGTGCTGTTATCTTTACTAACTTCATTCTTCACAGTTCTTGGCATAGTACCCGTGTTTCTTCTTTCAACAACACGACGATCAGCTCTCCTCCATGTTTGTATAGTATTTCGGCTGTTCTTGACGGTTGCCCCTTGTCTCTCTTCTCGTATTTTTCCATTTATACTCATTTTCGACGCTTCTATGTTGATTTCCATAATTCCTCCTGTTCCACCGTTCCCTATTTTCGTCACCTGTCCCACTTCTATATTTATTTTGGGGCTTATTCCTATCTGGCCGGTATGCATCGGTCTTTCCAGAAGACCCACCATATCGCTCTCCGTTATTTCTCTCCTCTCTTCTTTGTGCAAATCCACTCCATGGTTTTTTATTTCCATTATTTTCGTTAGGACACTCTCTTGCCCAATGTCCTTGCTGATGACACAAATAACAGGCACCTCTCTCGGCATACCTTTGAGTATTTTGCTGTCTAGTACAGTTCCTGGATATATGTCCAACTTCTCCGCACGAATAGCAATTTACTTGCAACATCCGTTGGCCCGTATTCTTTCCTTGAATCATCCTCATTGTCGTTTCGTGCAGCTTCACCAACTCTTCTGCCTTATCTAAGGTCAACTGATCCTCTCGGAGCAATAATACACCTACTTCTTTCATTATCTCCTTTCTTAGCCCAATTTTAAATTGATTTAACACCAAATCGCGATTTTTTCTTCCTTATTCCCGCTTGCTCTTCAATCGTAGCGTTGCTTAAATCTTCTTCCAAGACCCTTGCTCCCAAAATCCTAAGCCTCGTACAGTACGCGGAAATACTTTCATCATGCCTCTGGTAGCACCGACTTAAATTCAACTGGTTATCCCCCGGCAACCTACTTATTCCAAAGTTGGCTATTAATCTAGCCTTCAACGCCCAAAAATGTAACCCATCTAAGCTCGCATCGGATTTTAAGAAATCGTACGCTTCCCCAACGCATTTAAATTTCAATAACCTTAACCTCCGTCCATCCGTCCAGTCGTGCCCTTTGTTCCAAGTTTTCTAAGTACCTTACAACATCCCTGCCATTAAAATTTTCAATAGTGGATGTAATCATCCCTAAAGAATACATAGCCGGGACTCTAGGTACGGCTCCTAAATTTTGGGACGGCCCTGGTAAACCGCCCGCACTTGCTGTAGTCACAATGGGATCTGTTATAGCTGTTGTAACATCTACCGTGGTAGTAGTACTAGTTATGTTAGTAGTGGGGTTCATTTTTATTTATAAAAAGAAAACAAAACAAAAATAAAATAAATATAGCAATAAGCACCAACCTGTATTGCGATGACTCTTCTTTTTATTAACTCTCCTCAATCATTTACCTATACGATTTTCCCTATCACCTTGTATAAATAGTACTTAATTGTTTTCCAAAACATAAATCAAAACCTTCCAGTCACTTATTTTATTGCTTTTCAACAAATATTTACCTACACGACTATAGCACCCTATATAATTAAAATTAATTAGTTATTTTCCCCAAAAAAAAAAATTAAGTAATTTGAACCCTGCAGTTACTTCAAAGAAAAATTTCGGATCAGTCCTGGTATATTTACCTATACAACTTTCTGTATCACCCTATATAAGTAAAAAAATTTTTTTAATAATAAAAATAAATTGAAAATTCCCAGTTACTTCGTATAATAATCTCAAAACTTTCTGATCACTCCTGGTATATAAAAGAAAAGAAAAAAAATTACCCACTTAATAACCACCAAGAAAAAAAATTTCTTTATCTATAATTCAAAAACTATTTCGGTCTCGTCCCCTTGTAACAACTTTCTCTCCGGATACTAAATATATGTATTTTCTCAATACACCTGTACTAGAATTTTTCCAATCGCCTTTGGAAGAATAAAAAAATACAAATTTTTATCACACGTATAAATTTTCCAAAAAGAATTCTTTTAATTCTTAATAAATTTCCCTTAAATTTATTTTACTTCCGCCACCAAATCTATTTTATTCAGTGCCACCTGTACTAAATATTTCTATCCTCCTAAACTAAAATTTCATCCTCCTTAAATAAAATTTTTTATCCACCTGTATATTTTATTTTGCCTATAAGATTTTCTATTTCATCCCTTTCGCCTATTTATTTTATCTCACCCCTATTTTAATTAATCTCACCCCTACTTTAATTAATGCCACCTATATAAAACGAAAAAAATCTATTTCCTCAACTATTTTATTTCATCTCACTGGTCAATTTTAAATCATCCTACCGCTCTAATTTAATTTCATCCCCTTCAACTAATTTATTTCATCCCCTTCAATTAATTTATTTCATCCCCTACAACTTATTTACTTCATCCCACCGCTCTATTTTACATAATCTCACCCCTTTAATTTAATTTCATCCCACCTATATAAACAAAAATCTATTTCCCCTTTAATTTAATTTCATCCCACCGCTGCCACCAAATTGTAACACGCCACGCCGTCCCCACTCACAAGATCGCTCCTTCACTCGTCTTGGGGGGCGGGCTGTCAATGTAAGGGTAGCGTAGCTGCCACCAGGTCAGGTAAGTTTAGTTTCCGCCTGACCTCGGAAATAATAAATAATCAACAACAAAAATAAAACTTAAGATGTTATTTAAGAAAAGGCACCTTCGGAGGGCAAGAGCCCGGCCACGGCTTATATGCGTGGTCTTTTAGGGTGAAAATGAGATGAGAGAAATAAATAGTTGTCTTTGTAAGAAAAATAAGTATATTACCATAAAGCAAAATAATATATGTTGTAACACCCCGTATATGACTCCCAGCCAGATATCTCAGAATTCGCTGAGTGAGCTGAAAGGGTAAGCGAACGGCTGGAGAGGTGAAGAGTCAGAGACTTGGGTACCGAGAGCTTAACGGAACGGTTAGGTTAAGCTTCTCTTTGTTTTTTTTGTGTTTTTCCAAATTTATAAGTTCATTTTAGTAATCGAGTAATTGTAGTGTCATTTTGAAATCCCGAGGCCCCCGGTTTGACTCCCGCGGTGTAAATAAAAGTGTGTGCCACATCAGAGATGGCAGTTTTGGTGAGCTAGATCTAAATACTTTTATTTTATTTCATTTTATTTTATTCGTCTAAGGTAATTGCATTTTGATATTTAACTCAAGGTGTTTACGGTGCTCTCCACCTCTTTATTTTCAAATTTTGTCATTTATAATTTATTATTTTAAACTTTGCCATTAAATGTTTTGTATTTGATCACTGAGCGTATTAATAATTCTCGGTTGAGAGTTCTATCCCAAACCCCCCTTACAGGGCTACGGACCGACGTCCCCGAAGCGCGTTACCCTACATACTGTTCTCTGTGCAGCCTCACAGGGTGGTGGCAGCAAATCGCTACCTTTCCCCGTTTTAAGGGATTGTTTAATGTAAATTTAATTTTTTTTTCCTCTTTAATAAAAATAGACTATTGTAATCGTACAACGGTCTAGTACAATGTTGGCAGCGTAGGTGGGATAGAATTTTCTAAGAGTTTTATAGATTTGTGAATTTTTAGTAAAACTAGTCATTTTATTCTTGAATTTTTATTGAAAGTAGCTATTTATTCTTTCTTGAATTGCATTTCGTTGTAATTTAATTTTCTATAATTTTGAAAGCAAGTCAGTAAATATTAAAAATGCAGGGTCAGGAATTACAGCAAGGGGAGGCACAAGCACAACCCCCACTAGTAGGGCAAAAAGTAAGTTGGGGTATGGTAGCCAATACGGTAGAACAATTCTCCGGTAGGTTTAACGTAAAGAGGTATTTCGAAAAGGTGGAACAGAGAGCAAAACTTGATGATTGGAGCGAGAAAACCACATTGAATATTATTAAATTTAGGTTAACCGGTGATGCTTATAACTATTTCAAAACAGATTTGACATTAGATACGGTGAGCTATTCGGAGTTTAAAGCAAAATTTATTAAAAGATTCTCGCCCGTAGTAGTACCAGGTCAAGCCTTAAGCAATTTAAACAAATGTTATCAAAGACACGACGAAAGCGTAAACCAATTTGTAACCAGAGTCAAGTTGTTAGGTGTAGCTATTCTAGAGGAGGATTTGGCGACGGCAGAGGATATTGAAAAACCGGGTTTAACTAAAAAGGTGGAGCAGTTAGTTCTTAACCAGTTTAAGACGGGACTAAATAGGTCGCTTTTAAGAAATGTAGGCACTGTGTTAATGCGGGAGGAAAATTTAACAATAGACAAAGCGGAGGAATTCGCGAGGCAGGAAGAACTAAATGAGATCATGTTAAAACCGCGTCAAGCACAGATTTTACAGATGAATGTTAATGATGCAACTTGTTATAAATGCGGTGAACTAGGACATTATGCTAGGAATTGTCATTTTGGAAATAAAAGTAATAGGGAAAGGTCACAAGCTAGCTATCGGGATAACAATTTTCAAAGGAACCAGCGGGATAATTTTAGATATAATAATAATAATAGGGAAAGATTACAAGATAGCTACCAGGGTAATAACAATTTTCAAAGGAATCAACGGGAAAATTTTAGATATAGTGATAGGGATAGATCACAGGCTAGTTATCAGGGAAACAATTTTCAAAGAAATGGTCAAATTAATGAGGGTGGAAATAGAAATTATGTTAGATCAGATGTTCAGCAGGTGCCGTTACTAAGAAACACGGGAGCTATACCAAGGAATCAAAATGTAGGTAATCAACATTTAAACTCGCAGGTCGTTCCCCCTATGGTACCTCGAGAGGGAGCGAGAAATTAGATTTTGAGAGTGGTAATATAATAGATAGAAATAATATGTATGCTGTGCAAATACCGCAAATTCATTTTGATATAATTAACTCTCCAGGTTATGTACAAATTTTTATAAATAATATTTTAATGGAATTTTTAGTAGATACAGGGTCAGCCGTTTCGATAATTAAAAAGAGTTACTTAAATAGTGAATGTAAAATTTTTGAACGACCAGACATTAAATTAACTGGAGTCACAGGTCATGTTATACCGATTTTGGGCATAACTGTTGCGAAATTTGACTATAATAATTTTTATATAGGGGAATTTGAATTAATAGTTTGTGAGGACCAAGTGCCATTGGGTATTGCAGGAATTTTAGGTAGAGATTTTTTTGGTAAAAAATAAAGTCGATATTAGCTATAGTAAAAATGTGTTAAGCATATATAATATTGAAATACCGCTTTTGTCGATAGGAAATGTAAGAGGTACAAATGAAAATATGACGGACAATGATAACGAATTAAATGATGCGTACATACAGACGGACGAACCGTCGAACGAAGGTATTAAGAGTGAAAATGAGTATGTTATTAGTGTTGCGGAGAATAAGAAAATTATAGGTAAACGTGATGTTTGTTTGAATGCGGCACAGGCTCTATCGAGGGAGTGCGATTATAAGCAAACAATTACGGAAAAAGATTTAAATACAGGGGAAAATAATAATAAGGTTACCAATAATGATAACGAAGTTGACAGTAGTAATGATGGTATTATTAATGAGATAAATACAGGGGAAATATATAATGGTGAAATAAGTCACGTGGATGACGAATATGTTAATGAGGTAATAATAGATAATACGGAGAATATTGTCGTTAATGAAAAAGTTAAAGGTAATCCAGAAAAGGGTGAAGTAAGTTATAGGCGTAATGAAAATAATAACGCAAAACAAGGTAACACTAATACTATTGTTCAGGGAGAAAATATAGGTAAAATAGATAAGCACGAGGTGAAGTATGTAAGTGAAAATAACGATAAAAATCAAATGAAAAGTAAAAAGTTTATAGGTCCATTGAATAATGTTATGTACGGAGAAATACAAAGGAATTCAGGTGAAAATGAATTTAATAGAAATAGTAAAGAAATTTTTAATTGTGGAGTAAATAAACGAGAAATAGATAAGGGTGAGAATGAATTTAATAGAAATAGTAAAGAAATTTTCAATTGTGGGGTGAATAAGCGAGAGATAGATAAAGGTGAAATTGATAATCAACAAATGAGTGGTTATGATGGATTTTCTGATTGTACGGGTATAAATAAATTTGGTATAAATAAGTTTGAGTCAAATCGAAGTATGAATATCGATAATAAAAAACCAAACATTCGGTGCAACGAGGCAAACGTGCCGTATCAAGATTTAAAGCATGAGAGTAAATTCAAAACGGAAATAAGAGGCGACGAAATTCTTCAGGACGATAACATAAACAATACCGGCATAGGAATGTTAAATAGCGATATGAATGACTGCATCGATTCAAAGTGTGTATGTGATGATTCTGAAAATTTCTTTGTTCATGAAATGACTTTACCAAATAGTAAGCGGTCAATTTTAACATGTAATGCGATATTACAAGAGGATACTGTAATACCTCCTAGATGCGAAATAAATTGCGGGATACAACTACGAAAGAATTTAAACTGTCACACCATACTAGTTGAACCAAAAGATTTAAATATACAGGGTGTTCATGCGGCTTGCACCGTAATGGGACCGAAGAATTTAAAAATACGAGTAGTTAATACAAATACATTTCCTGTAACTTTAAAGGAAAAATGCATTATAGGGAGTGCCGAACCATATTGGGAAAAAATAAATTTGTCAGGGGATAATTCTAGGATAAATAAAATAGATATTTCTGATTATGATTGGATATATGACCAATTCGATTTAACTCATTTAGACGAAGATAGTAGAAATTTATTGTGCGAATTTATTAATCAATATCAACAAGTTTTTAGTCAAGGGGAAAAAACTTTGTCAAATACACGTGAAGTACAGCACCAAATAATAACCGAAAATGTTTTGCCTATAGCTAAAAGACCATATAGAGTGCCTTATCATCAACGGGAAATTTTAAGAAAAGAAATTGATAGACTGTTAGAGTCAGGGGTAATTAGACATTCTCAATCTGCTTGGAGCGCGCCGGTAGTAATAGTAAATAAAAAGAGTGAAGATGGGACAAATAAAATTAGGATGTGTATCGATTATCGAGCTTTAAATGCAGTAACTAAGCGTGATTTTTACCCTTTGCCAAACTTAAACGAAACTTTAGAACTTTTTGGCAAATCAAATTTGTTTAGTACTTTTGACGTAAATAATGCTTATCACCAGATTCCTTTAGCGCCGGAAGCAATAGAAATATCAGCTTTTAGCACACCGGACGGACATTACGAATATACGAGGATGCCTTTTGGTTTAGTAAACGCGCCCTCGACGTTTCAGCGATTTGCTAACGCAATGCTGGCAGGTTTAACTACGGAAATGTGTATGGTTTATTTAGATGATATTATCGTTTTTAATTCAAAAGGGATATTTGATCATATAAAACAATTGGCTCGAGTTTTCCAACGACTAATAGATGCAAATATTACCCTTAAACCGAGTAAGTGTAAATTTTTGCTGAAAGAAGTAAAGTATTTAGGCCATATTATTTCTGAAGAAGGTATTAAACCAGATCCACAGAAAATAGAATGTATAAATTCATATCCAATACCAAAAAATGTAAAGGATGTACGTGCGTTTTTAGGTTTAGCGGGGTGGTATAGGAAATTTATTAAAAACTTTTCAGAGGTAGCGTTGCCTCTAACCAATCTCACGAAAAAGGGTCAAAAATTTGAAATTTCACCAGAAGTGATAGAATCTATTAATACATTAAAAAAGGCTATTACCTCGGATTCCATATTGATATATCCAGACTTTGATCAACCTTTTATTCTAGCTACAGATGCTAGCGATTTTGGGGTAGGAAGTATTCTAAGTCAGTTAAGAAATGGGTTCGAAAGACCAGTTGCATTTGCAAGTAGAAAGTTCAATAGGGCCGAGAGAAATTATACAGTAAGCGAAAAAGAATGCGCCGCCATTGTAAGTGGAATTAAGGCTCATAAGTGGTTTCTCTATAGCAAAAAATTTACTATTGTCACCGACCATCGTCCTTTAAAATGGTTGCTTAATTTGAAGGATCCTACTTCACGATTAGCCAGGTGGGCATTACTTTTAAGTGAATATGATTTTGACATAGTACATAGACCGGGAAGAAAGCACGGAAATGTTGACGCATTAAGTAGAATTTGTAATATTCAATCTAACAATAATTTTAATAATGTTGAATCTCTTATAGAATACGTTAATAAAGCAAATTATGTAAATCCATGTGTACAAGAAATAAAAGGTGACCTATTTAATTGCCCAGAGTATTTTTCGTTGGCTCACTGTGTATCACAAGATTTTCATATGAGTCAAGGTATAGCAAAAACATTTAAAAAATATTTTGGTTGTGTAAATGAACTATTAACGCAAAATAAGAACTTAGGAGAAGTTGCCGAACTTATACTACCAGAGAGAAATATTTATTATATGATCACTAAAACCAGATATTATGATAAACCCTCGTATCAAAATGTATTTTTGGCACTTAATAATTTAAAGGAGTCTTGTCAATTAAGTTATGTTACGCACTTAGCAATGCCGCGTATTGCCTGCGGATTGGATAAATTAAATTGGGATATAGTATTTAAATTAATTAACTATGTTTTTAAAGATACGAATATCAAAATATACATTTACGTTACAGAAACGGACGAAAACAATTCTAAACTAAGTATTTTAAAAGTAGACATTGTAAATGAACCACCCTATATACCAGTTTGGGACAGGGACATTATTAAACAAGAGCAATATAAAGATAATTTTTGTAAAGAGATGATCGACTATTTAAACAGTCCGGGAGATGAATTATATTTAGATTATTTTTTTGGATAATGATAAAATTCTGTATAAGTTAGGAGAAGATGGGGATAACGATAAATTGGTATTGCCGAGGAATTACATTAATAAAACTTTACGTGATTTTCATTGCTTGCCTTTTGCAGGTCATCAAGGCCAACAAAAAACTCTAGATCTAATTAAATCTCGTTTCTTTTGGTTAAATATGCGTAGAGATATAATCAAATTTTGTTCAGAATGTCATTCTTGTTGTCAAAGAAAAACATCTCCTCATATACGTCGCGCACCATTACAAAAGTTTCCAGATGTAAGCGAACCCTTTGAACGTACTAATATGGATATTGTTGGACCATTAGTAGTAACGCGAAACAATAATAAGTATATTTTAACTTTTCAAGACTATTTTACTAAATACGTTGAAGCAATTCCAATACCAGATCAAAAAGCGGAAACTGTCGCTAAAGCTTTTGTTACACACATTATCGTTAGACATGGTACGCCTAAGCAATTAATAACCGATCAAGGATCGAATTTTCTATCAAAACTATTTAAAGAGGTATGTCGACTACTGCAAATCGAAAAATTGCAGACTACACCGTTTAATCCAAGTTCAAATAGCATTGAAAGAGTACATAGGGTATTTAAAGATCTTTTGTCACATTATATTTCTGTTGATCAAACTGATTGGGATGAGTGGATTCCATATATTTTGCTTGCTTACAGATCTAGTAGACATTCCTCTACTGGATATAGTCCATTTTTCTTATTGCATGGAAGGGATCCTATATTACCATATGATGATATTATTAAATCACAAATTAATAAATACGACTATGATCAGAATTTTGCGTCCGAAATGTTAGCTAGGTTAAATAATGTTTATACACAGGTAAAAATTAATTTAGAAAAGTCCGCGGAAGATAGGAGAGATCAATTTAATAAGAAGGCCAAAGAAAAAGTGTTCGTGTTAGGAGATTTGGTATATATGTTAGATATGAGCGCTAAGTTAGGGTTATCAAAGAAATTGTGTAAACCATGGGTTGGTCCATTTAGAATTATTGAGCAAAAAGGGCCAGTTACATTTAAAATTAGAAAATTGCATTCTAGAAAAGATCACATTGTACATGCAAATAAGCTTAAGTTATGTACCTTAACTGATACTGAGCTAGGGGATGATATAATTAATACGACATTAGATAAGGGAAACCAAGATAAGTTAGTTGAGGTTACGGATGAAAATATAAATAATAATCTCGAATCTGTAGAAAATGACGGCGATATTTATGAAAATACGTTACAACTATTACCGTTTTGTCAAAACGCAGGATATACCCCGTTAGAGACTATTGACGAGGCTATTGAGGAAGACGTACCGCAGCCGTTGCGACGGTCAACTAGGATACGTAAACCACCTGACCGATTGAATTTATAATGTGGTCACGTGCATATTAAATATGTTGCATAAAGTAAAATATTATTTTCCAGGACACATTAAATGTTGTCTTTATGTTTAAAATATACCTATGATAGGATCAGACCGATTTAAAATTCTAAGAACCAGTTGGTTTATGAAATGTTATAATTATCGTAGAATAACATAAAAATAAAATTTGTTTCATTGTAGGAAAATAGAGATAATTTTTCATGATATTTAATTTCCAATTAAGTTCAGATGTTTAATAAAAGATAGATTGCCCGCGATTAACAAGAATTTTGCTGACAGTGAAATAGACTTTATAAATGAATATTATTGACAGTCTCTTCTCTCATATGGTCGCGATTATCACAAGTATAAGCAACCCGCAGATACTTAGTAGTATTTGTTATTATTTTTGCTATTGATTAATTTCATTTATTAATAATTATTGTAACTATGTCTTTGTACTTCGTTATTCTGGTTCTGTGCTATTTAAATAAAAGTGTCGCGTTAGTTGCATACGATTGCATGGACCCAAAGATAAACATTTCGGTGATTTCAATTAAAGACGTTGCACCCTGTCCAAATCCAGTGACGGACTACCAAGAAACTCCAATTAAAGTTGCCGTGTTACAAAAGGACGAAGTTAAACAAGTTGCTGTAAAATCGTGTCTTGTCGAAGTGACGCGCATCATTACTTACTGTGGCATGCATAGTCACAGTGCACTGGTAAAAAACGGACTTTATAGTTATATTCACCAGCTAGGAAGTGACTCCTGTAGAGACATTCATCGGTATCGGACCTTTTCAATTTTTAATCGACTCATCAGCCAAATTTTAATGAATGGGACCACCAGCGAATCTATCACCATCGTCGGAACTGTAAATTCAGAGGGCAGTTGTAGCGGAGGAAGTTATGTTGAAAATGGGAACGAATGGAACAATGTTATAGTCTTAGCTACGATTAAAATCACTACGAAAAACTATTTGGCGCCAGTAAAACTTTTAGAAAATGAGGTCAGTCTATTGGGTGGTGTTACATGTCCGTATGTTCCAGGATATTGTTTCGACTCAACTTTTGGAGAAACTACGTGGGATTTAGAAATGGGGAACAATTGTGAAGAAGAATTCACAATACTTTATAAAGGAAAGGCACAGCTAGTTACGGAGAAAAATTCAGGAAAATATTTAGTAATCGAACAAAACTCCAAAGTGTTTGCTTTAACCTTGATTAAACAAAGTGAAATATGTAGTTTGGACATCTGGACCACAGAACATCCACAAATGTTGGTACTAGACGAGACAAAAGGAAGATTAGAAAGGAAATATAAATCAGGACACTCAGTAGAAAATCTCAATTTAATGATGTATGTAAATAGTAAATTTATGTACGTGGAGCAAGCTTATAAGCGTTCAGTTCAAAAGCTTTATAGTGATACTGTCTATCGCCGCTGTCTCACTCACAGAGAGATACTTATCAATCGTTTGACTATGGCCCCATTAACTCCATCCGCCATTGGGATGCTAATAAAGAAAAACGTGGGATATACTGGAAGAGTTTTGGGAGAAGTGTTATACATTATGAAGTGTGTCCCGAAGAAAGTCGAGATAAGACGAACAGACCATTGCTATGTCGAATTACCTATTTCAGTTAATAACGAATCGTATTTTATGTCACCCGTAACTCACATAATACAGTCACATGCCGAAGAAATCGAGTGTAATTTAGTAACTCCCCCCTTTGTATCAAATTGATGGCCAATGGGTAGGTTTGATTCCACACCCAATTATTGCAGATCCCCCTAGGCGAATAGAAGTCGAACCTGAGAAGCGCTTAAAATTTATCCCTATACAGCCTATAAGTTCCAGTGGCATATACACCGTTGACGAAATCAATAAAGCACAAAGAAGCCTTACGTTTGGGATAGAGAGGTCTGCCGTAGAAAACATTATTGCTAGGCGAGTAGCCGGACTTGAAGTCAATAACCAAGGATACTCAACTTTAAATATTTTCGATAAAGGCGATTTAGACAAGTTAGCACGATCCACCCTCGAGAAAGTATGGGGATGGTTTACAGACATTGGCATATTTTTCAGTGGAATTATGGGATTCTATATTATTTGCAGAGGAGTCAAATACGTCATAGGAGTTTTTATTAACGGCTTCCATTTGTATAAATTAGTTGGACTTAGTTTTACGCTTCTAGCCAGCTTCTGGAGTACGCTGACTATGTGGGTAGTCCATAACCACAAGCAACCAGGTAGTACGCCCGAACAGCCCCAGCAGGTAACAGTGAACGAGACACAACCCCCGGCCATCCCGGCCACATCTAGCAACCCAACAGGACTTTACCCGGAGGTGCATCATTGGACTGAAAGGGAACAGTCCTCCTCCCTAGTGTGCGCGTAACGCGAGACGCGAGTAAACCATCGTCAATTGCGAGTGCGGTTTATGGCCTTTTTGAACACTTAGTGTAGATGAAGAAGAAAACCAAAAGGAGAGACATTTTTCTTTTAAAGACTGTTTTACATTCGTATATTTTATATTTTATTATTGCTTTTGAGACTTATTAGGGTTGCGGATACTTGTGCAGTGGGTACGTATACATGCACGTGGTAATAAACCCACTAACTTATTGTGTATACAAGTAAGAGAATGAAAGGAACTAGCATGAATGAATTAGTGATGATTTTGGAAAATTACCTATGGTTGAATGTGTATTGTATAAAGAATGAATCAACTAGGTTAAGGTAGTAGGAAAAGATTGCTACTTGTAGAAGTAGGCATTCTTTTTTTAGGGGAGAGTATTGTAACACCCCGTATATGACTCCCAGCCAGATATCTCAGAATTCGCTGAGTGAGCTGAAAGGGTAAGCGAACGGCTGGAGAGGTGAAGAGTCAGGGACTTGGGTACCGAGAGCTTAACGGAACGGTTAGGTTAAGCTTCTCTTTGTTTTTTTTGTGTTTTTCCAAATTTATAAGTTCATTTTAGTAATCGAGTAATTGTAGTGTCATTTTGAAATCCCGAGGCCCCCCGGTTTGACTCCCGCGGTGTAAATAAAAGTGTGTGCCACATCAGAGATGGCAGTTTTGGTGAGCTAGATCTAAATACTTTTATTTTATTTCATTTTATTTTATTCGTCTAAGGTAATTGCATTTTGATATTTAACTCAAGGTGTTTACGGTGCTCTCCACCTCTTTATTTTCAAATTTTGTCATTTATAATTTATTATTTTAAACTTTGCCATTAAATGTTTTGTATTTGATCACTGAGCGTATTAATAATTCTCGGTTGAGAGTTCTATCCCAAACCCCCCTTACAGGGCTACGGACCGACGTCCCCGAAGCGCGTTACCCTACATACTGTTCTCTGTGCAGCCTCACAGGGTGGTGGCAGCAAATCGCTACCTTTCCCCGTTTTAAGGGATTGTTTAATGTAAATTTAATTTTTTTTTTCCTCTTTAATAAAAATAGACTATTGTAATCGTACAACGGTCCAGTACAGTAGTTACAGGTTAAAAATCAATATATTATCTGATTAAATAAGTTTACCAGAAAAAGAAAAAATGAATAATTTAAATATATTTAACTAGGCTAAACAACTTGGTTACCTGCCCAAAAATGGTTACATAGGAAAACTTTAAAATTTCTATACTGACATAAAATTAAAAAAAAATAATATAGTTACAGGCCTAAATTAACAATTCAATCCTTAAACACACAAAGCACTAACAAAACAGCCCCTAAATTTAAGGAGGTAACAAAAAAAAAAAAAAAAAAAAAAAAGAAAAAAAAAAAAAAAATTTAAAAAAAGAAAAAAAAAATAAAGGGAGAAAAAAAAAAAAAAAAAAAAAAAAAAAAAAAAAAAAAAAAAAAAAAACGAAAATTTTAGGAAAAAATTTATTTATAAAAAACAAACAAAAAAAATGTAAAACTAAAAAAAAAAAAAAATTATTTATTAATTATAAATAAAATCATTCTAAAATATATAATAAATAAAGAGATATTATTTTATAAAAAAAATAATAAAAATTTCTTTATAAAAAAAGAGAAAAAATTAAAAAATAATAAAAATAAAAAAAAAAAAAAAAATAAATTAAAACAAAAAAAAATATTATAATTATTATTTTATTATATATAGTTGCCCCTAATAAAAAAAAAATTTATTTTTTTTTATTTATAATTTTTTTTTAAATATATATTTATTTTTAATTTTTTTTATTTTTATTTTTTTTTTTTTTATTTTTTTTTTATATATATATATATATATTATTTTTAATTTATTTATATATATATATATATATATATATATATATATATATATATATATATATATATATATATATATATATATATATATATATATATATATATATATATATATATATATATATATATATATATCTATATATATATATATACATCTCAATCTATATATATATATATAAAAAGTTCCCCCCCCACTATTAAAAATCACATTTTTCCCTCTCCCCAACTAAATAAAAAAAACACAAAAAAATACACCCACACCACCAAATAAAAAAAACCAAAAACAACCCCCCCCAAAAAATAATTTTTTAAAAAAACAATTTCCCCCCAAATATTTTTTATACAAACTTCCCAAAAAATAATATAAAATTAAAAACGAAAAGCCGCACCCCCCAATAAAACATACACCCCCCCCCCCCCTCGCCCCCCCCCCCACCAACCACCCCCGAGTCCCCCAACACCCTTTATCGTATTTCTTTTATTTTTTTCTAACCCAAAAAAAAAATTAAAAAAATAAACAAATTATTAAAAAAAAAAAAAAAAAACACCACAACAAACCACCCACCCGCCCCCCCACACCGCAAAAAAAAAACCACAAAAACAAAACCGCATCCAAATAGGCCGCACCCCCCCCCCCCCCCCCCCACCCCCCAAAAACACCCAAAACAAAAAATACCATACACACCTACCACACACGAGGGGGGGCGTTTTTTTCCATTTATTTTTCCCACCTCTTTTTTTTTTTTTTTCTTTTTTTTTTTTTTTTTTTTTTTTTTTTTATATTTTAATTTATTTATTTATTAAAAAATCTTCCCCCCCTCCCATACATATTAGTGGGTGAGGGCCGGCCGGCCCGCCCCCCCACCCTTATCTCTTTCCCCTCCCCTCCCTTTCCCTCTCCTTCCTTTTTCTTTTTGTTTGGGTCTCGCCTGCTCCCTTTTCTCGTTTTTGTGGCGGGGGGCCTTTTTTCCCCCTTCTTTATTTCGGGGGTGGGGTGCCTCTCCTTCCTCTTTTTGTTTACCGCCTTTATTTTCTCTTTTTTGTTGTAACCCCATACTTGGTGGGGGGGGGGGTGAAAGTGGTAAAAATTTGACTGGTGAGAGTGAGAAAATTTTTGTGGTAGGGTGTTTTTGTTGGGGTGGGGGGGGGGGGTGGTTTTTATATTTTTTTTTTATAAATTTGGTGGAAAAAAAAAAAATAAAAAGAAATAAAAAAATAAAATAAAAAAAAAAAAAAAAAAAAACTTAACAAATAGGGCGGGGCGGGGGTAGGGGGGGGGGGGGGGGGGGGTGGGGGTGGGGGGGTAGGGGGGGGGGAGAGGGAAAAGGAGCATTGGAAAGAAAAAAAAGTAAAAGAAATATAAAAAAAAAAAATAGGAAAAATTGGGGAAAAAAAAACAGGCAATTTTGAGTGAATTTTTTTTTTTAATTATTTTTTTTTTATTTTTTTTTAAAATTTTTTAATAATTTTATAAGATTTATATTGGGGAGGATGGGGGAGATATAATTTAGTTATATATAAAATTTGTTTATTTTTTTTTTATTTTTTTTTTTTTTTATTTTTTTTTATAATATTTAATATTATTATTTAATTTTTATGTGGGGATTTAATAGTTATAATAATAAAATAAAAAAAAAAATAAAAAAATTTTAAAATTTTTTTGATTATTATAGAGGTGGGTGGGGGGGGGGAGGAGATGTGGGTGGTGAAGAAAGAGAGAGGAAAAAAAAGGGGGGGGGGGAGGAAAAAAAAAAAGAAACACCCCCCCGTGTCCCCGGGGGGGGGGGGGGGGGGGGGACAAACAAAAAAAAGAAAAAGAAAAAATTTAAATATAAAAAAAAAAAACATTTCTCCTTGGGCGGAAATTGGAAATAAAGGAAGAAAATCTCTTCTTCTGGGGTGTCCTCCGGGCAAAAAAAAAAAACCAAAACGGGGGGGGGGGGGGTGGGGGGGGGCGAAAAAAAAAACCCTCAAAGAGAAAAAGGGGGGGGGGGGGGTTTTTTTTTTTTCCCCAAAATATAAAATAAAGAAAAAAAACTTTTTGGGGAAAGTTGTCCTGATGTCACCAGGTAGCCGACATCATGACGAACCCATTACCAAGACCTCGGTTACAAACTTTGTGTGATAAAATGGGACTTTTAAATCAAATTCAGTGATATACCACATTTTCTTTTTTAAAATTTTTATATTTTTTGGTTATTTTGACTTTAACGAAAAAAAAGGAAAGGGTTATGGGATGGAATAAGTATTTTAGTTACCGTTCATATTAATAGATGGCGTCCTATGACACCTTAGTTACTTAGTTTGTAATTTAAGTTGGCAGGCATTCTATATTTGTTAGGTTGGTAATATGGCCAATATAGAAATGGCAACAAGATCAAATAATAAGCGCATGTACATACTGGAAAATACCCTGGCGGAAATAAGACATTGACGAATTAAACTTACAAGACGTTCAGCAATGTATGGAAAAAAGCCCAACAAAATCGATAAAAAACTTGCAGCTCAGACAGGTATACTTAAAAATATTATTTATTATTTTGTTGAGTATTTCGTATCCACAAGATTATCATATGGCTCCTGTCACACAGCAGTGGAAAAAAATATTACATTTGCATCCCTACAAAATGTCTATGGTACAAGAATTATTCCCCAAGATCCAATCGGAGTAAATTACTGTCATTGGTTCAATGAGAACTTAAAAAATGACGAATTTTTTTTTCTATTGTATGTAACTTTCAATTCTCAGTGACTTCACCATTATTATGGTTGTATCAAAAGGTGTCCTTATGATTTAGTTGAAACTACTTTACATCCTCAAAAACTTGGTATTTGGGTGGCCATGTCTAGAAGAAGAATGATAGGGCTAATCATTTTTCGTGAGATACTATGTGCTGCATATTATAGACCTGATTTTGCAGCCGTTCATTGATCGCTTACATGATGATGAAGTACAGAGGGGATTTTTCCAATAAGATGGTGCTACTCCTCACACTGCTCATGGGACTATTATAGTTCTAGGACGATTTTTCGACGACAGAATTATCAATAGAGGTAGGATGGCCCCCTTGTTCACTGAATCTGACACCTGGATTATTTTGTTTGGTCAAATGAAAAATGAAGTATTCAAAAACAGAATTCATGACGAACTAGAGGTTACTTGTATTATACAAAATGTTTTTTTCAAACAGATTGCCAATGATACTAAATAAATATATCTATCTGTCTATATATCATCTTATGGCTAAATGTGGTATTTTCGTAAACCATGTGTAAAATGTCAACTGTGGTCAGTTAGAAAAAGAATACGAGCAATGGCTGAGAACTAGGATGAAATGAGACAGAATAAGACACACGAACTTAGCGCTGCAGTCTGTGCCCCACCAATCACCGAAGGTACACACACATCATAACCCCACTATTACTGTTACCACAGAATTCATATACCAGAAGCGACTTTCAAAATGCTGATTGTATGCTAAATCTATGTGACCTTGAGCCATTATTTTGTAGATACCGTCCAGCGGGAAATTTAAATTTTCGTTTTGGCGATTTTAATTATTGATGATAATTTGTTTCAATTAGAATTGTATTACATATTAACTTGTGTATTATGAATGATATGATGAGTATTATCTTAATCTTGTCAGGTTAATTGAACATTTTAGGTTTATATGATATAATTCATCGAATATTACAGATTTTAATGGTAGGTAAATAAATATATAGTGGACACCCGATATGTTTTTAATATGTACATAGACTTGTATATTTAATCTATGGTTAAATTTAAGAAATATTAATACTTTTACAAAAATGTAAATATCAAATAAGTTAAAGGACTGATTTGTGTGGTGACTAAATTAAAAATTTCTCTAGCCTACAAAACTAAAAATGAAAAGTTTTCAGCGGAATTGAAAAAAAAAAATTGTTTGTTAACCACCTTCTATGTTTATTACGGGAAATTAACAAATTCTTGTGAATAACTTATTAAACAGTATTACCTTAAGTGGACTTCCAACCAGTACAACTAGAGGATTCAAATTTACTCCAGCCTGATACAACCAACCAAGCATCCATCAACATTTGATACTAATTTCCTAACTATGAATGTTGTTGATGTATCTGTGTACATTATGGGGGTATTTGTTAAGAATTGTTAATATTGACATACTATCATTTCATTCAATACTACACTCCATTAAAGAAATAAAGTGACAATTTTTTCCTTTTTTAATTTTATTGTACATAAACAGTGATGAGTAAGTAAAAAATTGACAAGTAATATACATGTATAATTTGTTATAAAATATTGCAATTTTTATAAAAGTAATTCTAAACAAAAATAAAGCATTTTACATCAAATATACCCTTAGATAATTGACACTGAATAAATATTAAATGAGGTTATTGATACCTTTTTTAACAACTATAAAGATATCATGTGTCGAAAGAAAATTATATATAAGCCTGACATGCAGTACTTTCGAAAAACACTGTATAATATAAATTCAGTAAAATTTGTAGTTATTTCCAAAAAATCGCTGGAACATGCCAAGAGATTCTATTTAAATGTCACCTCTTGACATTGTTTTAAAATTGTTCGGGGCTTTTTTCTGGAAGCTATGACGTCATCGATATATTTTTTAAATAACCAATTTTTTCTTACGAAATTTTAGGTATAATGAGGTAAAAACCAAGGTAGGTTGCATAACAATTTTTTTGAGAAAAAATGCGTTGAACTTAAAGGCTAAATTCAATAATTAGTAGAAATTACAAAAAAGCAACAGTTTGACAGTAATCAGACATTTCTTTTTGCTCGCATTGGCAATTTTTTTTACAGTTACAAGTTGTTTTTTTTTTGTAATTTCTATTGATTATTGAATTTATAGAATTATTTTTTATAAAATCATATATTTCATTTAAACATTTCATTTAAAAAATCTGATTGGTATTTTTCACCTTTAAAAACTTTTTGGTACATCGTCTAGGATTTCTTAAAAGATGAATTTAAAACTTCAAACAACTTGTTAAATTTTTCAATGACCTCAACGGTTGACATTGCTTCTACGGGTAGAGCCCCTAAACTGATGTACGTATTCATACCACTTGCGACTGTATGACTTAAAACTTGAGTGGCAAGTTTAACTTTCATTTTTTGAAAGTTGTTCGGGTTTATATGTGAATGTGTTAACTTCGGTGCACATCTATTTGATAAAGTTTTATCATTTTCATAAAATTGTCATATATGTTCTGGAAGTCTTTTTGCCATCATAGAGAAAATTATTTTTTAATAAATTGTTCCTCGTTGCTTCTTGAAGTCTAAAATCACTTATATACAGCAAAATGTTTGGTTAGGTAGAAGTTGTGTATAGTAAAATTTTACACTCAAATGATACAATTCTAGACCATTACATTTTCCATACCATTTCAAGCCAAAATATACAATTTTATAAAAAGTTGCTCACAAACCTCAGCCAGTGCAACGCTGCCAAGTTTATTTCAACAGTTCTTTGGGTATTCGATCGGAAGAACCGCTAACGAGTACCTAGTTGTAATATAAACTAGAGTAAACTTGCAAAACTGAACTTCCACATTTAAACAAAATTATGTTTTTAACATAGCCAGGTAAAAAAAAGAAACACATTGTGGTCACATCTCAATTTTTTTAAAAATTGATTGATCATACATTGCAACTGTCTTTCCAAGTCAGAAACGTTTTGAAATGAATTTTTGTTTAGTGATATTTCAACTTCCCTGTGTACATGTTGTAAACCATGGCTTTAATTGCGGTCCACTTCCTGTTCTCGAATAATTTAGGATAAAGATTCACAAACTCATTAACTTCATGTTGTTTGGGAGATTTATTTTCTTTTATGTGTTGGGAAAAATATTTCGCTACTGTTTTCTTTTGTGTAGCACTCCATGATTATCTACTGTCTAGTATTGCTTTTTTAGATTTATGTTTGTGAACTTTTAATGATTTCTGTATTGCATGGCTTGCATTTAGTATCTCTTCGCGTTCAGCATCTAGGTCATTTTGATTAATTGGGTCCAAATCTATTTTTGCTGTTACGGTTTCATTGTCACAAATAGGGTTAAGGTTGATTTGAATCTCATCCAATGTTTTTCCCCTGAATTGTTCAGCTCCTCCCTCCGTCATTAACAGCAAGAGTTTAGAGACTTTTGCTGTTTGATAAATTTTGTCAGACATTCTATAAACATTACAGTGGGTTTTTAAAGTGTGTCCCATAAATTTGCTTAACTGCTCCATACCATTATTTGAAAATTGGAAAAGGTGCGTAATTGTAGCCAAATGTTTTCGGAGTCTTGTAGCTGTTATACTGCCATGTCTCTCAACTTTGCATTTATTGACATATCTATGAAGAACTTTGGTTCCGTCAATAAAACCTTTACCACTTGTATGGAATACAAAATCATTATCAGTTACAAATTTACTTCGTACTTCTATAATAAAATCAAAATGTTTTTTCATTTCATAAGTTATCCAAACGTCGTCGAGAGTGGTCGAGTGTGAGGGTCGCTCCAGTGAAATACTTTAAAATATTCGGTAAAAACTGTAACAAATGAGCCATAATTAAACTGGAGCGTACCTAAAAAAAATTTCCTCTAAACACAGGGAAATTTCAAAAACTTAGGTGCTAAATTGCCAATTAAAGACAAAGATTTAAACAGTGTATTGAAAAAATATTGTGTTAGTTCCTAACCGAATGTTTAAAACGACCTAAAATTTTAGTGTAAAATTCCAGAAAAGGATAACTGTAATAAAGTGCCAGGTCAAAAATAAACATTAATTTAATAAACAGAAATTGCCTGCAAATATTTTATCTATACATAGTACCGTTGGAAACTACTGAACCTCTGTTTGTGAAAGTGATTATTGTTATATTGAACTATGAGTATAACTTTGGAAGATATTTACAAGAAACTTATAACCATAGAGGAGAAACAAGACCAATTTCAGACTATTGTAGAAGAGATTAAAAAGGCACAAATAAAATCTGATGAGAAAATAGAAGAGCTAGAAAAGGAAAACCAAACACTACAAAATAAAATAAAATTTTTAGAAAAAAAAAGACAGAAAAAACAATGTTGCTATCTTCGGGATGGAACCGTCAGACAATTTATTGCAGGATACTGTAAATATGATAAAAAACCACCTACAAATAGACATACAAGACAGAGATATTAACAACATATATTGCTTAGGACCTAATGATAAACAACACATAAAATTAGAATTTACAAATTATACCAAAAAACAAGAAGTTCTAAAAAACGCTAAAACATTGAAAGAGACTAATATACACATAGCACCAGAACTAAATAGAGAAGAGAGAGAAGCTTTCAAATTGTTAAGAAAGCATCAAAAAAAGCGTGGATTCAAAATCTACAAGCGAACATAAAAAATAACAAATTGTACATTAATAAAAAAGAATTTACGGTAGAGAAATTAATCCAACTAGAAATAGAAGAGGAAGGACAATCTGAGACAAACACACCACATCCAAGCAGTACCAAGGAACAAGAAAGAAAACCCAGGACGCCAAATCTACAGCAAAATTCACAACAAAAAAAACGGAACAAAATATACAACAAGGCAGACAAGACAAAATCATAATTGTTAGGTAAATACTGCGTAAATATTACTTAAGTTTTTGTCATTATACTGTAAGTATCTAATGTAAGCTAGCTTTTTTTCTTTTTAAAATTTCACTTTATATTTTTTTCTCTCTGTATTTATCTCTTAAGAATTAATTTACGAGACATGGATCAATATATCCGAGATTATGACGATGGCAATATCGAAACTTATTCATTAGAAACTGGCAGTGAGTGCAATGAAGTATATAAAGTAAATAATAGTACAAGTAACTTTAAAATAATTCACAATAATATACGCAGTGTGTCAAAAAATATAGATCAATTTAAAATATTTGTGGAACAATTCGAATTTAGTTTTGAATGTATTGTCTTTACAGAAACCTTTGACCTAACCGATAAGGAATTAGATATGTTCAATATTGAAGGGTATCAGCTAATCTACAATGAGGGTGCGATAAATAAAAATGATGGTGTTATGGTATATATAAAACAAACCTTAAATTACGAATATAAATTTATTACAATGAACGGGATAAGAATGCTCGATATAAACGAAAATAATATAAGCATATTAACCATATATAGACCGCCATCAACTTGCGCTGTAGAATTTATTACCTCCTTGGACCAATACCTACAAAACAATATTAGTAGAGTGAATTATGATATAGTAGTAGGTGATATTAATATCAATATAAATAAATTTAACGATGATGTCTCATTAGAATATTTGAATATAAAGTATTCCCATGGTTTTAAATCATATATAAATAACACAACAAGAGATGTAAACGGAAGTACAAGTTGCATAGACCACATTTTCATTAAAACCTTAAAACATACCTTAGAAGAGATGTTACCCTGTATAATAAAGTCTAATATAACTGATCACTATATTATCGCAATACAAATAATATTGAGTAATAAACTTACCATTTCAGCAAATGGACCTAAATATATTAAGTATATTAATTATCCAAAACTTAAAAACGCATTTCGAAACATATCATGGGAAGAATTACTCAAAATTGAAAATCTGGAAAGTGCAACTAATACGTTCATTAATATAATAAAAAATGAAGTAGAGGCATGTACAAAAATAATCAAAATTAAACACAAAAATATAAGAAGGAAAAAATGGATAACAAAAAAACTCATTAAATGTATAAATGAAAGAGATTGTATGTACAATCAAGTAAAAAAAATACCCAAATAACATTGAATTAAAAAATGCATACAAAAAATATAGCAACGATTTAAACAACTTAATTAAAAAAGAGAAAACTAAATATTTTAAAGACAAGGTGGACGAAAATAAATCTTCCTCAAAAAATTTATGGGAAGTCACCAATGAATTTTGCGGAGTACACAAAACTAAATCTAGTATTTCCACAATTAAAAATGATAGAGGTGAAAAGATAAAAAATGACAATGAAAAAGCCAATATGTTTAACACATTCTTTAGTAATATTGGGAAGTCACTAGCGAATACAATCACAAAACCGGATAAACAAATTGAAACAAGAGTGCAAATAAATTCAATATTTCTACACCCAACCACAACAGAAGAAATTATAAAAAATATCAATGAATTGAAGAAAAAAAATCGCCGGGAATAGATGGGATTACATCAACCATATTAAAAGAAATATCTGAATATATTGCAATACCGTTAGCCTACATAATAAATAAAGCCATCGAGGTGGGAGAGTGTCCATCAGCCTTTAAAGTAGCTAACATAAAGCCCATTTTTAAAAATGGCTGCAAGGAAGAAGTAACAAACTATAGACCTATCTCATTAATTAGTAACTTGGCAAAAATATTTGAAAAAGTCATTAAGTCTAGAATAATAAGCTACCTCGAAAAATATAAGTTGTTATCTAGGTCACAATATGGCTTCAGAAAAGGCAAGAGTACTCAAAATGCAATCGCAGACCTTGTTAGTGAGATTTACCGCGCCTTAGACAACAGAGATAAAAGCCTAGCTGTCTTCATTGATTTAAAAAAAGCATTTGACACGGTTTGTCATACTGAACTACTAGCAACATTAAATAACTTGGGATTCAAAAATAATAGTTTAAATCTCTTAAAGTCCTACCTTACAAACAGAGTACAATACACTGAAATAAATTCAGAAAGAAGCAGCCCTGCTATCGTCGAGTATGGTGTACCACAGGGGACGGTACTGGGGCCGATACTTTTCATTGTGTATATTAACTCCTTGTTTCTATAAAGACTCCAACTGGAAAGACCTAAAAATTAAGGTTGAGAAAGACTTAAGAAACATAAAGGATTATTTCGATAGTAAGTTACTAACTTTAAATATATCCAAAACAAATTATTTACCTTTTTATCGATATGAAACATCAGCCCCTCCTTTCGACGAACTTGTTATTAATGATCAATTAAAAATAGCACCAGCAAAAGAAATTAAATATTTAGGTATAATTATAGATTCTAAAATGAAATGGGATCTACATATTAATTACGTATCAAAGAAAATAAGAAAATTAATATACAGGTTTAAATGTTTAAAAGAAATTCTTGGTTACCCACAAACTAAAGTAATATACCATTCACTTGTTGAATCCCACCTAATGTATCGTATTCTAGGTTGGGGAGGGGTGCTCGATTCACATTTAAAATATTTAGATACGCTACAAAAAAAGTCTACTAAAAATCATATTAAATAAAGAGCCTACCTATCCCTCTAATTGTCTGTTTAAAGAGGCCAGTGTAATGGACATTAGGTCGCTATTCTTTTTTTCAGTGTGTCTTACACCAGTGTCACTCAAGTGTACAAGAAAGTAGCGGTACGCAAAGAACAAGAGGAAATCTTAATAATAACCGAAAAATTCCTAAAACGAATTCCACATGTGGACAAAGATGTTTCATATACCTGAGCCCACGAGCTTACAACACATTACCAAATAGCATTAAAAACACATCTACTGTAAATAAGACAAAGGTGAAAATAATGCAATACATTCTAGAAACACCCAGGGATGTGATCCATAATATAATTAACTCCAAACAACTGCATAACAGATTATTTTAGGTTTCGATTTCTTTCATTTATCCACGCATTTAGCTTATCAAAATAAATATGTCTGTGTCTTTCCTATGTCTACAAAATTACTAGATTATGTGTATGTGTAGGTATAGGTGCATATATGTGTGTAAATAGGTTATACGTGTGCTGTGTGTAAATACATATCTGCTTATTATTTTAATTATTTACTACTTTTTTATTTACTTCACATAAGTGTCATATTTAAACTGTAAACGTATTTATTGTTTTTGTCTTCAAAAATTGTTCATATGCTTATGTACATTAGAAAATGTTACATTCTGTGATTATTTAATTATCTTTACATAACCACATATCGTTTTACTTACCAATACATTATAACTAAACTTTCATCCGGGATGATTTGGAGCTCTTCGGTTTCCTCTTCTATTCTTCTCAAGATGACGCGCTCGGCTACCTTGCTCACAGCTGAGAGTAGGCTGATGGGCCTGTAAGAGGAGGGAAAGAGTAGTTCCTTACCTGGCTTCGGGATGACTATGACGTCGGCCTTCTTCCATCTGTCCGGAAAGTATCTGAGCCTCAAGATCCCGTTGATGATATTCACCAGGGCTGCCACCCCTTTGCTGGGTAGCTTCTTGAGGGCGATGTTTCCGATCTTGTCACATCCAGGAGCTTTCCTCGGCTTCAAGCTCCTTAGAATCTCCTTGACCTCCTCTGGAGTGGTCGGACGGATGTGCTCATCGTCTGGCAGGCGGAGCATCCGACGCACTCTGCGTTCCACGTCATCAACCCAGTCCTCGTCCTCATCATCGAGTTGGTTTTCCCTACACTGCAGTTCCAAGCTGTCCGCGAATGCTTCAGCTTTTTCCTGGCAAGTGTAGACAATCCCATTCTCTCCGTGGATTGGGGACATTGGTTTCGGCCTGTTCCGCAGAGCACGCTGGGTGTTCCAGATGCTCCTGTCCTGTGGGTCCAGTGATTCCAGGTGACGCTGCCATCCTTCTTGACGGTGTTCCTGGAGGGCAGCTTTGACTCTCCTGTTCAGCGTGTTATACGCGTGCCTGTCCACAGGGAGTCTAGTCCTTTGGGCCCTTTTCTTCGTCCTTCGTCTGTCCCGAATCAGCTGCCTGAGGTCCTCCGTGAGGTTTGCCATCGGCGTTGGTGCCCTTCTGGTCTCTGTCTCTGTAGTGCTTTCCTCCATCGCTTCCTGGATCTGGTTTTCCAGGGAGGTGATGGCCCTCTCCACATCTTCCTCGGATTCAATCCTGGGAATATGTGCA
This sequence comes from Rhamnusium bicolor, assembly GCA_029963845.1. NCBI lineage: Eukaryota > Metazoa > Arthropoda > Insecta > Coleoptera > Cerambycidae > Rhamnusium > Rhamnusium bicolor. The sequence goes on along the minus strand of JANEYF010000162.1, from coordinate 9,857 downwards.
ATGTTCCTTTGCAGTGCTGCACGGAACAATTCCCAGTCTGTCCTCCTTTTGATGAAGGTCCCAGTGTCCACATCATCCTTCTCTCCTAGGTCCAAGAAGATCGGATTATGCTCGGTGGAACCTTCCGTCCTGGTAGAGATTTCCGCATTGAGGGTCATCTCCTTCATTATAGCGATGTCCAGCACATCCGGTCGGTGGATCCCATTGTCGTGCGTCGGCTCGTCCGGTCCTAGTGCCTGCATGTTGCCAGCGTGTCGTCCCAGGAATCTCAGCAGATCTCGTCCTAGAGTGTTGGTGACTCTGCTGTTCCATTCCTGTGACTTGGCGTTCAGGTCTCCTATGGCAAGCACCTGAGTCTGGTCCTGGAATATTGCATCCAGGTCCGTGTCCAGGATCCGGCATCGGGGCGGCTGATAACAGGATACCACTTGAATGTCGCCATTTCGTGCCGTTGACACTACTACGGCGGTGGCTTCCAGGTTTTCCATGTCCGGCAGCACGATTGGATGGTGGTCGATCGACTTCTTTACCAGCAGGGCTACTCCTCTCATGGGCCTTGGTCCAGCGTAGTCCTTCCTGTAGACATGGTAGCCAGGGAAGTTGGCTGGCTTCAGCGGCGTCATCTTCGTTTCCTGTAGTGCCAACACGTCTATGTCGTACCGGGCTAGGGAGTTCCTCCACTTCAAGTTTTCTTCCTTGTAGCCCGTTAACGTTCCATGAGGCGATCTGCAGGAAGTTCGGCTTCACCTGAAAAGACATTACAGATTAGTAAAGCCTGGCATCTGTGCAAAAAATGCGCTCATTGCTGAGCACATTTGCTGCATCTGTTTGAGCACCGCGGTGAGGTTTTGGGCCTCCACGGGTGCTCGTTGTTGCCTGGCAGGGCCGGCGCTCGGCCCTGCGTTACCTTGAGCTACCCTTGCGTAGCTCAGCCCGCTGGTGGCGGGTCTTTTGGCCTCCCTCGGTGGCTGTTGGGTCCTTGGAGCCTGCTTCTGGGGGCCCGCGGGCTTCTTGGGATATTTGGGACATCCTTTATAGCTGGCCGGGTGCGCTCCCTGGCAGTTTGCGCATCTCGCTGGGACGTCCTGCTTCTTTTTGCAGTCCGCTGTCCGATGGGCCTCGCTGCACTTCACGCACTTGGCCTGTGCGGTGCACCTACCCTGTGCGTGGCCGAAGCGCTGGCATCGGTGACACTGGGTGACGCTCTGTTGCGCCCTTTGTCTCTCTGTGCGGACTACCAGGTAGCAGCACCTCGTTACCTCCAGGATCTTCTCCTGGTCCAGTGGCACTTGGACCAGTACCAGTGGGATCTCCATCTTGGTCCTCCTCGACGTCATCCGCTGAACAGAGATCGGCGCGAAGCCCTTGTCTTCCAGGTCTTTCTTGATCTCTTCGCAGCTTACGCCACTAGGGATGCCGCGTATCACTACCCTCAGGAGCCTCTCTTCAGGGAGCGCGTAGGTGTGGTACTCCCTTTTCTCCTGTGTGAAGATTTTTGTCATCTTCCTATAATCTTCACTCGTTGATGGGTCGATGGAGATGCCTTCACCAATGACGCGGGCCTTCTTGAAGTTGACGTTTGCCTCGCGCAAACGTCTGCTTACCACCGTCCACGTTTCCTTTTTCCTAAGGACGACTGGCGGTATCTTGGGCGTCTTGGCTGGTTCCATTGGGGCCGGTCCTGGATTCCGGTCCTCCTGCCGCCGGCTCGTACTCTCTTCTGGGGCCTCGGTGCCTTCAGGAGTCCGGGCCTCCTGGGTCCTGGCCTGTTTGGGCTCCTCTTCTTCACTGTCGGAGTTTGCCTTCCTCCTTTTCTTATTAACGGACTTCGTGGATCCGACTTGGACCCCCTGGATGGCTTTCAGGAGCTCCTCGTGCTGCCTGTCCATCCTTGATTGCATTTGAGCCATCCTTAGGCTCATTTCTTCTATTTGGGCCCTCAGTGCCTTGTTTTCAGCCCTTAGACGCAGTTTTTCCTGGTCCACAATCTCCACATCCATGTTGCATGGGGTGGAAGCCCTGGAACTACCACTCTGCGAGTCCTCGTCCACTTCTCTATGGTTTCCCATACCCTCCTGGGTATGCGTAGCCTTATCTGAAAAAGAAAGCTGAAAAATAGAAGTTATGGTTAGTACACACAGAATATAACAAAAATATGTGTCTCCAGGAGGGAGACTTTTTTATCTTTTTATATTAGCGTCTTGAAAAAGACGACTAATATTTCTCTTCTTCTGAATTCTTTTCGCAAAAAGTATATTAGAGCCTTGAAAAAGGCAACTAATATTTCAAGCTCGACCGCGCCAACCGTTGCTTAACTTTAGTTAGCTCCGACTGCGCCGACCGTTGCTTAACTTCGGATATCACTTCGGGTAGATCACAGTGGCACTATACTTCCGTATACACGTCTGCACTCGTTCACTGCTTGCACTCGAATGAGTAGTTCATCATGTTTAAATAAATAACTTAAGAGTAACGTCGTTTGCCCATCGCTCTGGGAAGTTTGTCTCTTTTTAGTGAAATCACTTTCATGATTCAATGAACATTTCTTAGTGTGTCTAAACAAACTTTTTTTTCATGTAAAAGCCTAAACAATATTTACATGGAAGAAAATCATGGGAAGAAGTCAATTTTTGGTTTGCTTGAAGTCTCTTAACTGGTCTTAATTTTGTCTCCACCCTATTTCTCAGAAAATTTCCTTGTTTTCTTAAAATTGATAAAGCTTGTCGTCTCTCTTTGGAATTTTTATTAAAAGAAAGAATTCCTTGTACTTCAAATTCTTGTTCATGCCACTTTAACATATGCCTACCAAAATGAGAAACATCTTTCTCGCAGAAAGAGCAAAAGTCTTTCCGGTCAGTATAATTTTTTCTTGAAACTGTCTCTACCATTTGCTGAAAAATTAAGGAGAATTAAATACGTCCTATTGTATATTGTTTGGCAGAATTATTGGAAACAATGAAATTTTAAAAACGAGACCAAACCTGTGTGTACGTTCTCTAAAACCAAAAATAGAACAAAACATGTAATAAGTATGCGAGAGAGCTGAAAGATTTTATTTTCATTGAACAGTACTTGCCTGTAAGACTCATAACAATGAAGATTTATAATGTCTTAGAAACAGCCACCTAGTTCTTTTTCAAACTGGTTAAATATTGTAATGTTTTATGCCCCTACATGGGCCTTTCTAATTCTATATGATGTTTTACAGAAAATTTTATTTTATGAATTGATAATTTACTGTGATATGGTTCGAAAATTAATATGCCCAGCTAGCTGTAGTAAATTTTGTCATGTGAAATATTTGAAAAATTCAATGCCCAAAATGATTTTGTATACTTACTATAATTGTTTTCTCAATAAAGCTCCCTACAATGCTGCTCTTTCTCAGGATGCCAGTTAATTATTGGGTCTTTATAAGTTTATATAATTTAATTTTAAGGTTTTAGCTTAGTACACGCACACATACACACAGAAATAAAATAAAATTTAAATAACAAGGAGTTTGGTTTTATTAAATTTGAAATTTTAAATTTCAAAAAAATTAATAATTTGGTTTATTTCCACTGGCTTATTACAACACTCACCTCATCTCCTAATCTGGAGAACACTCCTTTTCCTGCTGAATTCACAATCACGGTAGTTTCTTGGGAAAATATATCAGCAGAAATCTTAAAGAAAAAGTGCCAAAAGGCAATCTCAATTTAGTTTTTAACTTCTCACAACTGCAGTATAAAAAACTTTTAAAAAATCATTGGCGTACAAATTTTTTCCAAACTTTAACACCTTATATCTCAGCAAGGAAGCATCAGTGGACCGACTTCCATAAGAACTTTTCGTTGTATTTTTAGATGATGAATCTCTATGAGCAGTTTGGCGGATGTTTCTCAATAGCAAATACTTAAGTACTCGATTTATTGCTTGGGTTATAATATTTGTAAAACTTTATTTAATAATTAATTACTCAAGCTAAACATTCGCACTTAATATGATAAAAATTACCTAGTTCTTCATATATATAGTGCGGTCCATATGTATAGAATAAATTCATTTTAAGCATAATTATGAACTTTTAGGAAAAATCCTGAAACAGGTAGATTTTTAATTTGAAATTGCCATTTTTTAGCATGAAAATAGTACCCCCAGTGTTCAACCCTTCTGAATTATGATTAAGTGTGAATGTTTAGTTTGAGTAATTCCTAAATAAAGTTTCACAAATAAAAGCAAATAATTAGATTCTAATTTTTTTTTTAAATGGAAGATACAGAAAATGAAAATGTAAAATATTTCGCATCCTTTATAATATTATATTTTAGTATCTAAGGTGGAGAACTCTTTTTCCTGATAATAGGGTTTTATTAAGTCACATTTACATCACTATTTTATAAAATAAGTAAAACATTTACCTTACAACCTTGAGATAATTTATCTGGCAACACCAAAGGTATTTGTGGAACAACGACTATTTTGGCACTTTCTGGAGATAATTCGCTATTTAAATGTGGAGAACTTTCTGTAGATAATTCACTATTTAAATGCGGAGAATACTGCAAAAAGAAAATAAAATGGTTTCAACGATTCAAAACTATAAATTTAGTTTAAATTTGAGAATAATACATTATAAAGATTGAAAAATCCTAATTTCAAAAGCCTTGTATTTGATTTTTTATTATTAAGTTATTTATTTTCAATCTGCTGTTACATAAGGAAAGAAAATACCAATGTAATTATAATGAAGTCAATTATAACATTAGCTTTTATCTATCAAGAGCTATTATTTATTTATGTCAACATGCCAGTGAATCTTTAATATCGTATTTTGTTTCACTTACTTTACATGTTTTAAGACTAATTAATTAGATGTGTTTGGCCTCAGCATGGAACTAGCTTAGTATTTGATGAAATCCAAATAACAGTGCTTGGTCTGTGGTATTTATATGTGATAGCGACATATGAGGGATATAAGCAATTCAGGATTATTTAAACTAAAGCAGAACTTATGGATGTTTTATTTAAATATCTCCAAAACTATGTTAGATACGGAACCTACTATACATACTTACCATTTTTATAGAGAATACAATTTTAGATGAAAATATTCCTCTTTATGTATACGCCAGGCCATACCAGACACTATTTTTCGGGTGTCATCGAATATCGAGTTCATCCTCATAACATAGCACACCTAATTTGAAGGCCTCTAAAGGCAGGCCCTTTTATTGGTTAAACTCAAACATTACTAATTAATTAATTAATTCCATATTATTGTCTAATATGTTTTCATATTATATTGAAACAACTAAGCTTACCGATTTTAAAATACTTAAAAATTTAACTTACATTTAAATTTCTAAATGGACAGTTAGGAGAATCAGGTTGAAAATCGAACCTCAACAAAAATGTTCCTGGGGCTTGTTATTAAATATATCAAGGTGGCTTGGAATTGTATCAATCCTAAATATTTTAGTGTCGTGGTTTACCGTTTGCGGCGCTCGCATTGATCTTGTAAATATATATGTTTATTAATGAATGCACACATTCTTAAAGTTGGATTGTCCTCTACCAAATTTAAAATGTTTTTCTCAGCGTCTAGACATATGCGGATCTCATATCACGTCTTCGACGTGGCCGTAACTGACAAATATCGTGTGATCGTTGCACAAGAGTTACACCAGCATAGGCATTCGGTTCATGTTCTTTGGAAAACGTCTCCGCATATAAACAGCCGACGTATTGACATTTACCGTAAATATTAACATTGACTAGTTCCTTATTACTGTTACTAATGAAAAACACTGTAAAACGGACCAAACGAAGGTTGAAAACAACACTATTAAATAACAGCAACCACAGAATTTTATGCTATTGTTCTTCATCTTTATTCTGTCAAAGTTGTCATTTCTCAATCTTTTGAGATTTGACATTTTGTTTTGTTTTGATTTCGTTCCATCACGAAATTTTTATGTTTTATCTTCTATTTTTCTAGTTTTTTTGCGGCACAATAATAGGAAAAGTATATCGAAATTGTGTTTTATGTAAAAACTGAAAACAAAGTCTTATCTGGAAGAATAACACGTGACATTTCACAGGTTAGAATTGTTTTATTTTATATTGTTCAAGCATTATCTACTAATCTAACCATCTGCATTAACTATACATTGAAGTAAATATTTAATGAAAAAATTTAATCGTATAGGTTACTCAGAGACGACAGCCAAAATGTAAGGGTACAAATACGTGTGAGGTTTTTCAAGTACAGACATTATACATACACTATTCACAAGTTCCAAAACATTTTATGAACGAAGACTACATGGATCCAAAACTCAAGAGTCTTTTAAACCAATACAATCAAGAGCGGGAGCTTTTCCATCTATAGCGGTGTCCAATCCAATCTTGACAATGGAAGTTTTAAGGGCACAAGGTATAGTATTCATTAAATCAAGATACAGTATTTGGAGTCTTGTCAGGTTAAAGAAATTAATGATTTTCATTCTATACAATTCGTCCTTTAAAACAATTTTATATCACGTACGGGCTAAAATATATAGACAACTAAATTGAATAATGTTAGCTTGCCTCAGTTTTTATGTTAACTTATAGTGGAGGGAATTTTTCTAATGTTCTTAATACAATAATTTGATCTTATGCTTTTATTTTTAAAGGTACAATAACATTTTAAACGTAAAATAATTGTGCCCATTAAAATTTTTTAAAATTGGGTCCTTCCCTATAAATATTAAAATATTTTCTTGGTAGATAACAAGATTGTATATGTAATAGTTATAACCACATTTTCAGGTTTTTGGCATGACAATTATAATATCTTGAGTGTCATATATTAAATAAAATTAAATTATCAAAATTTTAATGCCTCGTGTTAAAAGCTGGATAACATTCAACGAAAAACTTCATTTATAACTTGTATGTATACTACAATATTTAATTTTCTTTTAGTCATCCCTGCCATGTACATTAGAAGATCTGGTTTCCCAAAATCAAAGAGTAGAAGACAGGAAGTACTCAAGAAATCTGGCGGTTTGCACGACTCTCCAATTTGTTCTTCTAGAGCTTACAACTACTTTCGTAGACTTGAGAAAATCTGTTACCCTATCTGATAACAAAGTTCTTGTGCATCTTTAACAGTGACAAGTTAGCATGCTATTATCATAGTTTTTATTAATATGGTTGCTATATTATTAATCTTATTTGTATTGTTTAATTAGGTGCATAAATTCTTTTATGTTCAGTAAATACGTTTAAATGAATTGTGATCAATTTATCACCGAAGTGCATTGTTTTATTACCCTATTATGAAAAGAATTTTCATTATTGCATTTATAGATTTTTCTTACTTTTGGTTGTCCATTTATATGAAATCAGGCACGAAAGCGAGACTCCTGCGAAACTGTTTTCAATAAAAGCTATATATCGTTAATATTTTCGACGACTTCACAAACAGCTGAACTAAAATTTCAATACTTACATGCTTTAATTATATAAAATCTTAAGATTTGTAAATTCAAAGATATTGTATGACTATATTGTAAAGTACTGTTTGTGACATAGTTTTCCGGTCATAAAGTACTTCTTTATAATATTAGTAGAATAATGTAACTTTATTTTACTAGTACTATAAAGAGGTACTTTATGAGCTGCAAAACTATGTCATAAACAGTACACAGCATACTTCACTTGTTTCTCATAGAATAGATACAAAATTTATAAATGAATGTTTCTCCATAATGAGTTAATTTTAGCAGTCGAACATAAAGCTTTACATGCAACTCCTCCATATTACAGCTTTATTAAATTCATCCTTTTTATGGCCTTGGTCACTACATTTAATTCACATATAAACGACTTGCTCAATAAACCCTTATATTATGGACTTATTACATAAACAGCTATTATAATAAATAAAGTTAAACTCAATATATTATATTTTGTTCTCCAATAAATTCAGAAATATCGAGTAAATAAGGAAATAAAACCTACACTTAAATATTGTTACCTACATACCAAAAGTTAAAATTAACCTAGTTAGAAATATAGTTTTAAACATTACAAAATTAATAGTTATTGTGGTTGACTAAATAATATTCTTGCACAACTGTTTTCAAGGTAGTTATTTTTCATTTTCAGATTCTTTATTTTTCATGGCAGAATATAACTTTCTTCTGGACTTCTGTCCAACTTTCTTATTTCAGTATATTTCTTTATAATCTCAGGGCGAAACACTGAAATAATTTATTTAATGAAAATTTTATGGAGTACTTATTTATATAAAAAACTTACCCATAATTATGAATACTTTGAATAAATTTAACTCTCTTCTTATTAGAGCTACTGCCAGTCTCGTCACCAATTAATTTTGCTAAAAATAAGTACATAAATTAACAATACATATATCTTATTATATTTAAGCAATATCTTACACCAAACATCTTTTTAATTTCAATCTTATTCATAATCGAAGAGTGTCATGAAGATGTCTGTGTAGAACTAAAAGAGGACGATTGTGTCGTTAGTGAAATGACATCAATAACAGTAGACACTTGTAGCCTTATTTTTCCTTTGTTCACTTGTAGATGGAACATACATATTTTGGTCCATACAAATTTCTGTCGCAGTTTCCTTTGTGAGTTGCAAATTTTGCACTGCATCAGCCTTCAGGAAAACTTTATGTCTCAGTTTCATAAAATCACCTTTGAACTGTTTGGAGCAAATAAATTTATTCTCTGACCACTGCCTCTGCTCGCTTTCCCCAAGAACTTCCGATCACTTCTCCAACATCTCTCCATTAGGAAATCTAAAAACACGTAATTTGTAGAATTGAAAAAAATAACAGATCAAAACTAACATACCTCTGAAAAGTGATCCCTTTAGATTTAAAATGTTTTACCTTAGAACATTATTCCACTGCATAAGACGTTGTTTACAAATGTTTTTTATAAAAGTACCAAATACAATTTGCACTTAATAAAAAAAATATATTATTTTCACTTACACAAAGTATTAAAATATCCTATCGTAGTCATAGAAAGTCGCAAAAAAAATTCATATAATGAAAGAAATCGCACTATAACTACAGAAAACCAAACAATAAACATTAAATGATGGACATTTCTAGTGGAAATGGATCGCCAATGATGCCACCAGATTTTTCGATGCGCAAACGTCCAATCTCCCTAAGCGTATGTGCAGAGACTCAGGGACGGACTCGCCCAGCCGGCAGGTCGGCACCATACCGACGGGGCCAAACACTTCTGGGAGGTCAAACTGCAAACTGAAACAATGTATTTTTCCTTTTCCTTTGTAGGAAATTATTTTCCATTAACAAAGTCAAAACTATTTGTCTGGCCACCGGACGCCAGCTAGTACAAGTGGTTTACTCTTTATTAGTGTAACCAGCGATTCGCAAGAAGCTGAAAGATGTAAATTGGCACTAGTAGCGTCATCCATCTCATATTTCTGTTGACATTTAGATTGCTAAATATTACTAATTACCAAATATTGCGAACTTTTGAAAATTACTTCTATTAATATTAATTTTGATTTAAAATATGACATTTTATGGTTTATATTTGACTTTTATTTTTTCATTCTTTCTTCCATTAAAAGTTTGACATAATAAAATTAGTTGACGTTATATTATGTTTATACTGTTCATTGGTTTCCCAAGTGAATAAACGCTTTTTGTTTTACTCCCTGTTTTGAGTAGTAAAATGCTGTTTTATTCCTGTTCATGCAAAAATACTATAAGTAAGTACTTATAGATAATTAATTATTTAATTATGAAGTAAGTTTATAATTATGTTATTGTGTATTATTAAAATTTGAAAGGTACCAAATAAGGA